>PVKS010000869.1:0-163954 GCA_004027875.1 Aplodontia rufa | reverse complement strand
GAATTAATTTTATTTATTTTTCATCTGGTTTTTGTTTCTCTAACACTTGGTTGTGTACGTGGTGCTGGGGTTTGAACTCGGGTCCTGTGCATGCCCGGCAAGCACCCTAACCACTGAGCAACCGTTCCAGCCCCTGGACCCTTGTTTTCTTACCTGGAGAACTCTCAATGTCTCCTTAGAGATAGAGAATTTATGAAAAACAAATAGTTGAAAAGGGGCGAAGGATGCCTCTGGTTTTATTAAATCAATTATCTTCATGCTTCTTTTTATGCTGAGGGGCTGGTATCTTTAAACCCTTATGATATAGTTCTCTTAGGTTTTAGATCAAATCATGAAGATATAAAGCTAGCAGACTAAAAAACCTAAAAGCCCTTCTTCTTCTTCTTCTTCTTCTTCTTCTTCTTCTCTTCTTCTTTTCTTCTTCTTCCTCTTCTATTCTTCCTCCTCTTCTTCCTCTTCCTCCTCCTCCTCTTCTTCTTCTTCTTCTTCTTTTTTTTTTTTTTTTGCCAGGCAAAACGTTTAACATGAAACATGAAAGTGCTACAGATGAATCATATATGTGTCACTATCTTATCTTGGCCCAAGATATCAACTCTAGCGGCAAACTTCTTACTTATCTTAGCAAATAAATACTAATCAGTCAAACTCACTTAATGGCTCATTAACTCAGTAGATCAATTTAAAAGGTGCTTCCATTGGGAAACTGAGACCTGCTAGAAGCGAGCCTTTAAGGTAAAACTTTTAAAAAGAAAGAAAAGGATAAAGGGGAAACATTCTGTTCGCCCCTGAGGGCTGTGACTTCAGGACGCCCTGCAGTTGGGCCTCCTCTTACCAGCAGGTTCTCTGGCTTGATGTCCCGGTGGACGATGTTCAGGCTGTGCAGGTATTTGATGGCGCTGGCCAGGTTGTACAGCATTCCGCTGGCATCTCGCTCGGTGTATTTGTTAGTGGAAGTAATGGCATCGAAAAGGTCTCCTCCCTAAGAAGAGAACGGCAGGTGGAGCAAGCCATTAACAGATGGCCCCAAGGGGCCCCCGTGGAGGGACTGACACACTGCAAAGGAAATTAAGAAGGGACACGGCCTTCCCGTTCTTAAGGGCTTTCCCTGCCACTTGCCACTCAAAGGACTTTAATTTGACTTCTCTCACACAATAAAAGACAACAACATTTCCTCCAGAACTCAAGAAAGGAGCAGGGTGAGGATGGTACCCTGCTATCTCCCCAGCCCCCACCAGGGAGGAGAAGATGGAGTTAGGTCCCTGGGGCCAAGGCCTTGGGACACATGAGTATCCTGGTGGCAGGTGCTACTTGCCTCATACCAACTGCCAGCTGAAGAGCAACTTCATATCCTAAACCTCCCCAGTGAGAAACTGCACTTAACAAAACATTCTGTTGCCCTATGACATTACCAACCCTTCCCCCGCCCACACTCCCTCGACCCTCTAGATTTAGCTGTCTTGGAGGGGGCAAAGTGTTTTCTTTCAGTACCGTGCTTCGTAAAGAATAGAAAAGAGGACCAGAACTCATCATTCCAAAGATGAGAGAGAAGAAGGGAGGGACGGTGGAGAAATCTCAAAGACAGTTTCCAGGACGGTTACTCATCTGAACTTCTGTTTCCCTTGTTCCTCGCTAATTTATTTCTACTTGGCAAAACAGAGTGATGTTCCAATTTAAGTTCCATTTATTTGAAACCCTTTCAGGGAATTTGGATCTGATTTACTAAAAATGTTTGCTTCGTTCTTGTATACGATGCACCAAAACAGCTGAGCACAGGACCCAGGTGTGTTCTTCTGTTATTTAATGTGGCAAGGGGTTTAATTTTTCTTTTGAAAACAGCAAAAGCAAAACATAGCCCTAGCAGGCTGATGATTTTCATATCTTGCTATTGGTTTGGACTGCCTGTTACCTTGTATAGTCTCACTCTGGAAACTTCTCTCACTGTCCCTTCAGCAATAGTCCCAAACTAAGCACATAAGTTTTCTCAGAATAAATGCTTTCTTTGAACCAATAAAAAACAAAAACAAAAACAGATGCTTTTTCTCTGCACTTCCTTTTTCTCTCAAAAGGAAGGCTTCCACCCAGGTATGCAAGTTGTCTGCTAGGAGGCAGGACTTTGACCATGGTCTATGTGATTGGCCTGTGGAGTGCAAAGACTCCGTGATTGTCCTTGTCACCTAGTTCCCAGGTTTTCTGTCATCAACCAAGCAGTCAACAAATGTCACCAGTCCTTTCATTTCTCCTGCGCATGTTTCCGAGCCACTGTACATCTAAGGATTTGAAGGGAAGGAGACACTTGTTGTCATCCCTGGATTGCTGGGCGGTGGCCTCACCACCACACTGCTTGCTCCCATGAGTTCTTTATCCAGAGCATCCTGCACACCCGTGGTTACCTTCCCTCACATTATAGCACCCTTTTCTTTCTCTGCTCAAAAATTATTGTTCCTTGCCCACAGCCTAAAGGAAAGACTGTCTTGCCCGCAACCAGCATTCCCATTTCTTCAGTTTCTTCACCTGCCATTTCTTAGGACAGTTACCTTATGTTCCAGGCAGGAGAGTTCTTCCCTGGTTGTCAAAACAAACCAAGTCCACTGAGCTCCAAGCCTGTCCTCTTTAGGGCCCCTTTTTGGAATGTTCTTTCTATTCCTCTTTGCCATTCTGGCTCCCATGGCTTTCTGAGGGACCATGGCAGGACTTCCTCTTCCATAAGAACTGATCTTGTTGGAACACATGAGCAGTTTGCTTGTGCACCACTTTGGAGGGCAAAAGTCTGAAGTCTTAATAATTATGGAATTTCACGCTTAGTAACTGCTACTTCACTGTTTTCCAGAACACTGGGCTTACCTGTTGTATAAATTCAGGCACTTCTTGGCACACCATGGACCCTTAGGGTTTGGAAGAATGGCCCTACCCAGCTTTCTCAGGGAGAATGTTGTGGGAGCCTCCCAAGGCAAGCCGGGATTGGTCTCCACTTTCCAGGAAGCTTCCAGACATGGCCTCAAGGTTGTTCTGGGTCAGACTAAATCTAAAGGTATGATTTAGTGGCACAGTTGAGGAGTCCCAGTGCTGGGCCAGAGATCCTCTCTGGCCTGTTAGGATATGGTGGTCATGCAGAAAGAATTCACAAAAGCTGCTAAGTACAATAGAGATCTTACTATAGTCCCCCCTACCTGCACTTAACCAGACTAAGATTTCCCACAAAATGTGTTCCAAACAGTTGAGGCTTTGCCTCTTTTATGTCTCATCTCCAAATTTAATTTAGTCACAGCTCTACAAAAATCAATTAACAAAAGGGAACTAATCAATAGCAACAGGGAGCAAATCAATTTTTAACAGCACACGGAGGGGCAATGGGAATGGTTCAGAGCTATTTGTCTAAAGAGTAATGTCATAGTAAAAATACTATCCTCAGTGCTATAGAAAGTATAATTTACAAGGCTGATAAAAAGATAATTTGGTAATAAAGTACCAATATGAATATCCAAATAAATAAAATCAATCTTTCTTTATTGGGATAACATTTTAACATTTTTACTATAAAATATTTGTCATATTTTTGACATCCTCTGTCTCAACATGACAATAATTTTGTCAGTCTCAAACATGACCATAATCTTACGTTACCAAAAGCAAGGTCTCAGCACTAGGAAATAAGTCCTAAGTTGAAGAAGAAAAAAAGTAGGTTTTATCTATAAATAAATGTAATAGTAAGTTAAAAAAAAGACAATATATCAGAATAACAAAACAACTCGAAATAACAAAAGCTTATAGACTTTCATTAGAAAGAATGAGCATTTTTCTTTATAGTAAAAGCCTGAACACTTTTCAATGAGTAGCAAGTAAGTTTATTAAATGCTTTTTCAAGTTTAATTTTTTTGGGCATGTGGTGCTGGGGACAGAACCCAGGGGTATGTATGTAGCTTGGCAAAAGCTCTACCACTGAGCTGCACCTCCAGCACCCCCCATTAATATTCTTGATGCACAGAAATGAGACTGATACTGGTGAAAGGAGATAAGGGAAAGAGTCTATAATGTAGGAAAGTATGATGTCTTATGTAGAAGTTTATTTTCTAAAACTCTCACCTTTACTAATTCCATGACAAGATACAGTTCAGTTGGCACATCCATCTCCTCGATCAGAAGAACAATGTTGGGATGCTTCACTCTTCTTAAAATAGACACCTCATTTTGGATCATGTGCTCCTGTCCAGGGAAAAAGTGACCTGAATCAATATACTCAAAACATGTGAGGAGCCAATTCAAAAGAGCACCCCTCTGCTATCCATGTAAAATCCACTAGTATAAAAGATGATATTCCTATAGTCTAGAATTGCTGAAAGATGCTGACATTCTTTAGATGATTAAATTCAGAACTATCACGACAACTATAATTTCATATAACAGGATGGAATGAAACTTAGATCACAGAAAGTAAGGGAAGAAAGTAAAGCAGATAAAGATAAGGAGCAGAAAGAACTTCCAATCATTCCAACTAACTTTTGCTCCAGGAATATTTAAAAATTATATTTTAGTGAGCATATAATATTCTATCCCACCAAAATGCAACTCTAAGGGCGAACTTGTATTTATTTGGGAGTTGATCTTAGTTTCTTTCTACCCTCAGAACATCAGGTTTCACAAGGATAAACTTTATATACATACTTTGCCTCGACACTTGCTTTTCTTGATAATTTTCAGAGCATACTCCCTAGCTGTTGACCTGCAAAGAGAAGTATTTTTTTAAAATAAAACAATTTCCAATCAGTTGAATCATTGTGTTAGGGATTAATTTCTTACCCCATAGACCTTGCATGGTAGCGTGCATATTTTGTGAAAGACTCTCCTTTCCTTGACTTTTTTTTAAAACAACAAAACATGCAAATGTGTATGGATTGGCCAAATGTACGGACAAACATACGCTTGAGCTACGTACGTTGCTGTATTTGTACTATAACATGGCCATTGCTATTGCCATGTTTAACTCCTGCTAAATTTCTCCTCTGTTCTATTGGAAGTGACATAGCAGGGGTCTAAAGCAAATGTGACTTCCTGCCCGCCTTCTTGCCACAATCTCTCTTGATGTTCTCTAGCCACGAGAGGGGCTGTGATGGTTTTCTGAATGGTCTTCAAGGCCACACTGAAGACTCCCAAGAAGCAGATCGCTCTCTTCAGACCTCAGTCCAGAGTGAGGGCTTGTGTGTGGGTTCTGCTGGGGAACTCAGAGATGATATGCTCAAGGTGTACAGAAAAGGACACAATTATTTCCAGAGCTTCCCAGGGCCCCTGGGGCCTTCTACACCTGTCACATTTTACTGAAAGAAAATGAAAGTGAAGATTGCAATTACCTCACTTTCCCAAAGCAATACAATCAGGTTCTAGTTCCTGGAATACCTGCTTCCCCTAAAGCCCAACCAACACTTGCTCCACTCCACCTCTGCTTTGGGTGTGGGAGGGAGGGGTTAGTCATTGCCGCCTTTGAATGGCTTCCTATAGTTGTAGTCATTTCTAAGGTACCACCGTCCCAAACTTAAGGACGCGGCTACTGTTGAAGGACAAAATGCACATTAATAATCATAATAAACCACTACTGAGAAAGCACTGTGCTTTCACTTCTGGTGCACAACTAAGCCTAGCTTTTTTACTTACGGATAAAAGCCAATTATACAGATTCGAATGAATGCAATAGGAAAGTGGTGGATTAAGAACAAAATTGTAAAATAGGGTTTTAAAATCTTTGGTATGGCGAATTAAGTGGGATTTCCTAGTTACATGGTTAGACCAAGAAAATGATTTTCCTACCGATGAGAGAAGAGACCAGATATTGAAAATGTATTGCAAGGGCCTTGTAGAAATGATTCATGTCTATTACCTATGAAAATGCTTCTCCCACTCCATCTGCAGGGCCATGCATAGTTCTAGCTTGCAGAAAATGCGCAATAGGCATTAAATTGCTATGATTGTATCTGGTGAATAAAACCAGAATAAGGTAATTACTTTGAAGCCCCTTTTCTCCACTAGAGGGCTTTGGGATTCAGATGGGAGGTGGTAAAACCCTTCCCTTCAGGGTGGCCCTCCTGCAGAGAGTGGGTGTTCAGGAGAATGCACACTGCCATAACACTAAAAGGATTTGGGCTCAGAAGCTCAAGGATGCCTCTCCCACACGGCCTTGAGGAGTTTTCAACAACGAATCTGCCATGGCCGAGCAGAGAACACAGTAGAGGAAGGTGTGAGCCAGTCTCAGCTAAGTGTAGGGCCCTTGAACCCCGGCCATCAGAAAGGTTGTGGGGTAAAGGTGGAGAAGCACTTCAGTAAGTGATAAAATCACTGACGTTAGAAATTAAAGTGTGCCAGTAAATGGAAATAAGAAGGTGAAATTAATCTCTTACACAGGACTTCCTCACACTGTGAAAGTCCTAGATCCTGTAAGAGGTTTCGAAGGAGTTTGAAAGTTTGAAAATACTTAAGAGGAAAACTGGAAGCTGAGGGGTTTCTGGATTTTGCTTTTCATAATCACCAAGAAAATTAATGATAAAGTAAATCCGAGATTAGCATCCACAATTTCCTCTCTGGTTCAACCTGTTTCATTTGATGGCAGGGGAATCTAGACTTGGACACTCTGCTTCCATCCCCACCAGTAATCCCAGGCAGAGCCAAACAGGGAGGATGGAGTTTTGCAAGGTTCAGAAGGAAAAGCTGGCGTTTCCTTCTACCACATCTGCAAAACAGAGGGATGGACAGCCCGTGCTGCTAAGGTGTGTGTTGGATGTGTATGTGTGTGTATGTGTGTGCGCGCGCGTGTGTGTGTGTGTGTTCTTAACTTTGTGATTGCCATATTTGCCATTTGATTCTTCCCTTTAAATGTTAAAGTACTCCAGGACAAGGGATGGCTTGGGATCTGGGAAGGCTGATTCTTGCTCTACAGCTGGACAGGCAAGGGGCAGTATCCCCAGGGAGCAGGTGGGAAGATTGGCTCCCAGAAGGCCAATCCTGCAGGCTCTGTCCTGAGCCTACGGCTGGGCTGATGGGAAGATGAGAGGAGGGTGGGTTTGGTGGCCCTAGGGCTTACAAGGAACAAGCACTGGTGACTTCTCTACCCAGAACCTTTAATAGTAGGATTAAGCATTCCAGTATATTTACCTACATTTTCTATCAGATAGTGAGCCCCACAGAGGACCACCAAAACTAATATTGCAACTTTTCTGTCTTGATTCCTTGAGGATAGAACTACAGTCATAATAAAATCCTTAGTTACTAGAAGTACTTGTTTATAGGAAAGTAGCTTGTCAGCAAAACGAACCTTAAAACAGGTGTTAGGACTTAATGTAAACCCTAAGAATGATAACATAAGTGCTCCCTTTACGTGAAAGCACTTGGCCAGAAAGAAAACCTTAAATAATGTCTTGGCTTCCTTTCAGCCCCTGACCTCTGAGGACTGCTAAGTCCGTGTTACGATTCAGCAAGCAGTAGAAAGCACAGACCTGCATTGCATTTAGAGATAAGCAAGATCTGCTCCTTGTATGCAAGGAGTCTACAGTTTGATGAATGGAAAAGAACACTACTACCTGGCCTGGTGGTGACAATATGGGCCATTTCCTTATTTTTCTTAAAAGTCTGTTCTTGACATCTTACAGAACCCCCAACAAAAGCAGTAGCGGCAAAAAATCTGTCTTCCCCCTTGTCTAGGAGGAGTCAATTTGTTAGGTCATCTTCCCAGTAAGTACGATCCATGGTTAGAACCTGAACTACTGGAGAGAAATATCCAAATTTCGCGAAATTGAACGTAATCTAACTTTTTATGTGTGTGCTCAAAACTGTTTGAAGGAAGTTGTTTTGTTTAGCTTAGCGATTCTTCTTCCCGTTATCTCCTCATCTAGGGAGTGTAGCAGAATACTTGTCAAAAGAGGATTGGCTATCATGGGGTGCTCTAGACTTATGCGGTTTTCTTTGTTATTCACTGTGTTTTGAAATTTTTTGAAAAGCCTGTGTGTCAAACACAGCTTCCCAAGTGCTCTTCTGCCATGGTTTTTATTGAATTTCGCAGCAATTCTTTGCACACGGCTAAGTTCCCAAGGACACACAGGCTGTCTTTGTCTCTCTGTAGCTCAGAAATGCCCAGTGCTGGCTGAACTACCAGGAGCTCTGCACAGGTTAGTGGAGTTGCGGAAACTCCAGAAGGTGGTGGCAGTTAGAATGACTGGAAGACACTGCCCTGCTCCCAACAGAGGGGTCAGCACAGCATCCTTTGTTTACCAACTTTGTCCTCATACAGCTTTATCTCCTCTGCAAGGAGGTAACTACAGCAACAGGACTGAGCCTCCCAGCGTGTCTGCTCAAGCAACTCTGGAACAGATTTTTTTTTTTTCAAAGTTGGGCAAGGACCTCGTGGTTATCAGGGGCCACAGCATCCTCAGGCAGGAAAGAAGGAAGAACAAACAGCTGGTCCAGAGATGTCTAAGCTTCTTCACCTGACTTGTCCTCCCAGTACCACTTCTGAAGTACATGCTTTCAAACTCTAGATGCACAACTCTTGAAGTTCTTGAGAATTCTGTAGTTTCCCTGGATGAGTGTAGCCTATTGGTGAAACCAAAGTGTCAACTTGTTCTGGTAGGTTAAAGCCTGCTTACATTCATCTCTAGAGTGAGCAAGTTCATTGTACAATTCTTTGAGCTTATGGGTGAAGCAGGGAGAGGGGGAAGTGTCAACACCAAGGACTTTAATGCAACTCTGGTGCCAGGGCACTAAAAATGCAAGCAGTGCAGGTGGGAGGAGGGTGGAAAGCCACCTGGGACATAATCTCTGCTCATGTTCGCATCTTCCATACCCTTGACTTGTGTGGTAATTAGTCCACACAGAGCCAGGACAACTAGAGACAAAGGGCACCTCCCAGAAAGTCCTCGACACATGCATGCTCTGTTGTCTATGAGTACTTTTGCAGTGACCTACCTGGTAGACTCAAAAGGACCCACAAAGTAGTGTCAAAACAGAGCATGTCTCTTCTAGCTGAAGTCCCAGTCCCCTAACTTCCTATGTTATGTCTTAGGAGCCCCTAAGGCCACTTGAAATACTACTCCTGGGGCATAAGCTGAAATCTTCCTGCACCTAGCAGCAGTGCCCTACCAAAGGATTCATTGGCACAGGACCACAGAAGGAAAGATCAGTGTGACCCTGCTATTGTGTCTAACATTATAGAAAAATCATGCCTGTGACAGCATATTATTAACAGAGGAGGAACATACTTGCCCTTATTAATATATATTCATCCCTCAAAATATGGCAGAATGTTTCCGCAAGCAATGTGTGCCATTCACAACATTCTTAGCTCGCTTTTATTTTCTTGGACCTCTGGAAAATATTAAAAGAATTCTTCATGATACCTCTGGGGAGAGAGGGCACATGCCATATGTCCTTGTTCAGCGGGAGCTGAATACTGACACTTTTGGAGCAATCTGGTATTTAGACTCTGAAGTTTCATACAGTGAGAACCAACATGTGAACTCATGCAAAATGAATGCAATCCAAGTTAGAAAAAAACAAATTAATTCTGGAAGGAGGAATGAGAACTCTCTAGTGTGAGAAGACAGAGGACGAGGACAACATGCCACCCTGATCTGTGGACCAACTAGGAGAAACAGCACATGGCTGCCATGTCAGACAACAGATGATGAGCCCTGGCAAGCCACCAGATACCCCACAGTGAAAGGCCATGGCAATCTGCTAAAAATGGGATTTTCTGCAACAGTGAAAATAATGTTAAAAGGTCTGGATTTACTATCAGTGAAAGTATCAGTGAAACATAAAATGATATAAACATGTCCATACATGTACATACACCTCCATCCGTCACCTTAGGCCTGGCTTTTTCTGTCTTATTTGCACAGGGCCAAATGCAATGCTTGTTATTTTGGTTCAGCTAAGAGTTGTGTGGGGAATCATTCGAGGCAGTGCAGTTGAGGTTAGAAGTGGGATTTGGGAGCAGAGCTCTGATCTGTGTCTTCTGAAGTATTAAGATATTAAGTATTATTGGCTAAGTGACCTTGATATTTAACTCCTCTAGTCTTTCTCCAAAAACAAGGAGAACAATCCGCACATCATGGGATCATTAAGATAATTACATGAGCTGTCCTAGGTTAAAAGTGTCATTGATAGTTTATGCTCACTGAACAGTGCTTGCTCCTGTCTCAGGAGGAGTGAGGCTCAGGAAAGGAGTGGGATATTTTCTTTATTTGACAGTAAGGCAACAAATGGCAAAGCTCTGTGGTTAAGGGCTGGGGAATTAGGGGAAGGAAGGAGAAAGGTGACCCAGAATATTCCGCTAAGGGGATTCTCAATCTCCTGATTAATGCTGACCTTCCCTTATGGAGAGCAACTGCTATAGTGAGTCACTGTCTCTGCTACAAATATTCTAGCCCAGCTGACTTGTTGAAGTGGAGTAAAGTTTGAAAACAATTGCATAAAGGTAACTAAATGAAAGATCTGCTAGCTTGGTTGGGGAAGAATCCTCCAAAGAGTGTCAAGAGATAGAGGGAGCATTTATGAGGATATTGGTCAAAGAGAAAAACATGTGTGATAAGTAAGGCCTTGCGTAGACATCCATGGCTAATGTGGTATGGACCTGTGCTTCTAAATTAAAGCCCCTGAAGAAGCTCTGGCTCTGCAGGGGTCAAGCTCTCTCTTGTCTGAGGCACCTTCTTTGAGTGGTGGTGTAATAATGCACAGGAACATGATTCTCTTGTGGTGTTGAGGAAGTGGTGGAGGGTCCAGCCTCATCAAGAGCAGAGAAGGGTAAGGGAATCACGTGCACCCCAGACCAGCCCCCAGAAAAAGTCAGAAGACACACTCCTTCCAGGAATCAGCCAGGTGTCTTTGACTTCTCAACACTCTGCCATTATCTCTGAGAAGGCACTACTGGCAGACTAGGTCCTCTAAAACATGCAAATGCCCAAGAATGGAAATCCAAATCTGACGCTGAGCCGAGGGCCTGGGTCACTTTCGTCTGTAACTTTATCATTTGTCATTTTTCCATCTAGTATCCATCTACGAGCTACTGTCCTTGATTAGGTTTTCAAGAATCCAGGGATAAATACTTCACTCTAAACCCTTCCACTTGGCCCACTGAGTATCTGGATTATACATTTTAATACATTTCAGCATATTAAATACCATTTTTATTGGCCAAACACATGTATTTAAAGCTTTTCAAAGTTATTGTTATATGAAATTTTATGATATTACCCATTAGAGATTTAAACTCTATACAAGAACATTCTGACCTCTACAAAATATGCCTCCAAAAAAGTATGGTGAAAAACTATTCCATATATATATATATATAAAACAAAGTAGAAACTTACCTGAAAAAGCTGGCAAAGTTTTACCCAGTACATTAAAAAAAATCAAAGGCCTTAATATATAGATTACTCCCCCCAGAAATCACAACATTTTTCAAGTCCATTGTTAAATAGTTTTCCTTTAATTCTTTCCTTTTTTTTGCATCTGGGGTTGAGACATTAACTTGTTCCATATGTGCTACAGACTACAGATAGAGACATACAACCTGAGAAAACAATGCCAAATGTTTCCTCTCAAGTTCCACACAAATGATATTCATCTCACCTTTCTACACATTCCTTGACAACAGCAAAATTCCCATCTCCTATTGTCCTTCCGACTTTATATCGTTCTGTTATTGTGGCTGGAATCTGGAAGCCTTCCTCCGACACTTCTGAAAGAATCATTAATACATTTTTATTGGTAGAAAAAGGGACGCAGATGTTGCACAAGGGGACATTTAAAAGTATTATCTAATAGTTTGGAACTGATGCAGACTCAATATGTCATTTCTTTCTGTGAAGCAACCATGCCCCTCCCTTGCAGACCTTGGATATACTCAACAGTTTTTACTAAGACAAATGATACACTAAAAGGAAACGTATGGTCTACCTCCACCTGTGTAAGCGCAGCCTAGGTTTTCTGCTGCAGCAAGGATTCTGAGGAGAAATTCCATTTTTTAAAAACTTCACGCCAATTTGATCAACAGCATTTACTCAATATCTACTGAACAGGAAAAATGACATTCTTCCATATGGCACAGGAGGAAAATGCAGTTCTTAAGGGTCTCTGGGCTGCTTGACATTGTATCAGCATGAAAAACACCTCCTGTTTGGACACTTAGTTTTACTACATCCTGAAATGGAGATCTCCGTAAAATTCCTTATGAACTAAGCATTGATTGCCACCCTTCCCCAGTATCAATGAGCAGGTTTCAGACAAATGTTCTCACCAGCAACCTGCAGAGCAGATGTTGAATTGAAATTGCACTATCTATTATGTCTGTGAACAGAACAGTTTTGTACTTTCAATTATGTTAGTGCCACTAACACAACACATTTTCCCCTGAAAATGCATTTCGAAATATTTTACAAATGCCTAATAATGCTTTAAATATCCAAGGCCATAAAACTAAATAAGCCATGCTTAGGTCACATAAATATAGTGGATAACCTTTAACATGTTAGGGGTGTAAAAAGCCTTTTATAGCTGGGCTCTAAAATTTACATGCTTTAAAGTTATAAATCCTAGCTCTCCCCCCAGGCATCCTGAATGCAAAGAGGGATGGAAGCTTTGCGGGTTTTAAATCTGCTCCTCTTTTGACCTTTCATCATAAAGTGAGACTAAATAATTCTTCTCAAAATGAATTGCAAACCTTAGGTGGTGAGTGGGCTTTCTAGTAATTTTTTGCATATCACATTTGGTGGTTGTTGGGGCATATCAAATGGAGGCTCACAGTCTTCCAATGCCCACTTTAGGACCTCTATGCTGGCTGTATGCTCAGTCTGTACCACTCTGGGTATAGAGCGGGGGGAATTTCTGGAAATTGTCTAAATGTAGGACATTTGTAATTGCTGCTATTGCTCTGGGCATTCTTACAGCCTCTTTAACTCTTTATGGGTTAAGCTACTAGAAGTCATCTAGGGTGATCTCCAGATAAAGTGAGGTATGGAGCCAATGACCCACCCTTGTCATACCTGGGAAAGAAGCTATAATTTTCCTTCTGAAGGACTCAGCCTGGAGATTTTTGTCTATTCCGTAGAAATGAGAAGAGATGCTTGAGGATGTTTCAAATTCACTGGAAAGCACCTGAATTTACAAAATATCTCCCAAGTGACAGTCTTGAGGCTCTTTAGTACATTGGTAGTAAAAGTGATCATCCTTGGGTGTTGGGTTAAGTTTGAACTATATATGGGAGATGGAAAGAGGTACTTTGATCCTCCTTTCTGTGGGAGCATCTTCTGGGGAACCCATCCAAAGCACAGGGCTTAGGATTTTTTTTTTCCTGATTATTGATAAAGGCTATCTTTTAGGTTTTTGGCTAAGAAGGCTCAGTCAAAGGCTTGGTCAAGAGCCATTTCATTTCACTGGGCAAATAAAACACATTGGAACAATAGAGACTTCCAGGTGGCTGAACTACAAACTTAGGGAAATGTCAAAAAGTCTGATTGCATGGTAGCCAGGAAATGATTCTTTGTGTCTTTGAGAGAGAGAGAGAGAGAGAGAGTGTGTGTGTGTGTGCATGCATGTAATAAAGCAAGCTTTATGAAAAGTACTTTAGAAAGATTCTCATTATACTGAAATCTAGAAATTAATTTGCAATGATGATTTAGAGTTCAGGTGAAAATCTTTTTTTTTTTTTAGTCTTTTGGGAAGGAAGACTGCTTAAAGGCTTATGTATTTAAGAGAACAATATATTTATGATTCATTTAAATATAAAAAATTGCCATTTTGCTTCCATTTATAATATATTTCAAAAACAAGACTGATAAGGAATAAAAATATGTAGCTTTCTGTTAACAAAATATAATGCATTTAAAAAGCATATACTAAATTTACGTTTCATAGAGAAAGAAGTGATTTTGTTTTTACTTTTTATGAAATGCAATAAACATTTGAATTTATTGTCATAAGTCTTCATTTGCAAAACCTTAAATTTTTCACACCTACATGTGCCTGAAATAAATAATATGAATAGATCATTTTTGAAAGGTTGAATGATACGCCTTCTTCTTAGAGATTCACAACAAAATTTGTATATTAAAGACAGAAATACTAAAGCAGGACTATTTCATCTTTAAATTAGAATATCTAAGTGCTTAGATCTTCTCAGATATCTATCACCAGGAAGCTCAGAACCCGATTTTTCTCTTGCTGTCATTATGAATTATATTGTCAGCTCTAAGAAAATTATAGAAATCACAGTGTCACTCACTTGTCATAATAAGAGTGCAACAAACAGGGCATTCATTGGAGAAAATACCAAGTAAGAGGAGCTGATTCTTTAACAGTGGCTTCATCGGAACACTTGTATACTTTTCTAACACTTTCTTTTAGTTAATCTGTGCCTGCTAATAACACCCAGGGAGGAAATAAGTGTATTTTACCATCCCATTTCATAAAAGAAGAGCTATGATATGAAGAGTTGAAGAGGCTTGCCCCAAAATCATCCAGTGAGTTAGGGGAAAAGTTGATTCTGGCTGGAATCCAGGTCATTTGACCACTTCACATTGAAATTCTAAAAAAATTAACTAAAAGATCAAAATTATTTTTTGCAATTGTCACTAATTAATTCTTTTTGTAAACTCATGTTTCATAGGCTGAGCTCACCTCCGTTAAAGCACATCTGTGGGGCCGTAACAGTCAAGAGAGTCAATAGCCTTTAATGTGTGAAAAGTGGCCAGAGCTTGGGAGTACAAAGGCAGCAGTTACCCTCTGTGATTTCCAAAGCAGGCAACAGCTGGCCTGCCTAGGAAATATATAGCCTCAGCACAAGTGAAACTTCTCCGAATTAGGCCAACTCTCTTCCCATTCTCCTGCAGGACATCCCAATCCCCTGCGGAAGCTGTGTTCAATCCCATTTCCTTGTCATTGACCCTTGAAACTGAGGGTCAATGGATTTGTCCTTTTCCTTCTGCTTCAGATACTACAGTTTCTCAAAGTTAATTTTGCCAACCCATCCTCTGCCCCCTATACAAGCTGGGCCTTCTCCACAGACACCAAGTCCCAAGCTCATCACCTTCCCCAGGGCCATCGTTCTCATCCATCGAGCTGCAGACTTTGGTGGATGCAAGTGAAGTAGAGGAGCCACCATGTTGAGAGCTCTGTAAGGGAACAGAAGCAGAAAATAAAAAACACAACTGGGTCAGAGTGACCGAATCTCCACATGCTATGAGCAGCCCAGCATCTCAAAGGAGAGCTTGACCACACTCGGGGGTGGGAAAGAAGGCCCTTAGAATATTCCATGGGGGCCACACCTCCCTCCCCGACTATTAACCAATAGTAGGTTATATGACTGGATGCAGCTAATCATTGTAAACCTGGATGTTCCACGACTTCTTCGTTTTGCTCAAAATTAGCATCCTTTTGCTGATAGTTTGGGTTTGAAAGATTTTAAGTATCTCACCTCAGTATTACATAGTCTGTGGGCAAATGGGACTAAATATGATGCTGTTCCGAACTTAGCCACTATCTTTTTTATTTTACAATAGAAAAAATTCTCTTCAGTATTTTTAATGAAATATCCTAAAAATAAAATAGAAAAAAAATACTCAGCCTACCATTCCTTTAAGAGAAAGGTAGGAGAGTGGATTTGTTAATTCCACTTTGAGGTAAAGATACAAGCTGTAAACAGGTTACCAGTTTGTTAAATGTTACATAATATGTCTGAAGTGAAAACAAGAATAAAAGCCGACATCTGGTGATTCCATTGTAGTTTTGATGGATCTTTGACTCAAGACCCTTAGAGAGCTTAAGAGACAAAATAAAACCAAATACTGAATATTATGATTGGCTACAGGGCAGTAAGTACTTCAACAATCAATGCTTCCATCTCTGCCTCTATTTCTTGAGAAAATAAGTTTCACATTGCAAAGCTATTTCTAAATAGTGAACACAGCTTCTCCTAAAAGATCTTCCTTCTGTTTCCCTGGGTTAATCCACTTGGTTGGCCTGATGGGAACAGGAGGCGGTGAGGGGGCGGCTTTGGCTCATGGTGCCGGCTGTCTGTGGAGCAGAGAGAAGGGAAAGAGCATCTGTAGTTGATTTGATTTGAAGAGACCAAACTTGACCTACTTTTCCTCTGCTTACCTGTTTCCCTTCAACCTCCTCCCACTTCCATCCAGGCTTAACTGTGCACAAAGTAAGGGGTTAAGAGAGGTTTTAGATAGTTCATTATACCCAACAGTCCCCTGCATAGGAAATTTTTAAAAAAATTTAGTTCTCATAAAAAAAATTGATATAGTTAGGGAAAGGCTACCTGAATCATTGCAGGGTGATTTGCATCAAGCACCACAGAATATCCCCCTGGGTGTGACAAAGATGAGCAATCCCATTGGACGAGTTCATCAATGCTGGCCGTTGGCATGATCGGGATGAAAGTTAATTTAATAGTGACAATGTCTCTGTTACCCTATGGGGCATTCTAGAAGTTTTGACATTAACTCTTGTATATCCCTGAATGTCATACAATTTGATGTGTCCTTTATTTTACAGCGTCATAGAAATCCCCCATCAATAAGCCTGGTGACTTGACCTGCTTTTCATCTTCTCTCATCCAGCTTTGCTTAGGGACTGGTAGCACAAATTTGGCAAATGTCAGGCTAGAAAGAAGGATTCAGATCCCAGGCTCAAAAACAGTTTGTTTTGGTGTGACACTGACTGCGGATTCATAACCAACCCACTTTGTCAGAGGGACGGTAAACACACAAGCTTCTCAGTCATGCTCGGCTGACTGCTACGAATGTCTGTTTATGAAAACCTTGAATTTCTATTGCTGGGTTAGGACACTGAGACAAGAAGAGTTAGTGTGTTGATTAAGGAGAAAATAAACATTAACATGACCATATCTGAAAGGAAGGTATGTGTTTTCCAGAACACATACCTCCTATGTCACTGTAAACCAGAAAAGCGCTCAGGAAATGTTTACCATGTAGGCCTTCTCCTCTGGGTGCTCTGCTCCTCGAATCTCGCCCAGGAGCCTCACAAATGGTGTTTAATTATGTAGACACATTGGGGAGTGGGGTGGCAAGTGTTGCCTTCTCATGCTGTGTTTTAAATTTTAGAACACAAAGACACATTCTTTAATCCAGCACCCAAACTAACAGACAAGTAGCGTGTTTCTTAGCAAAGATGCCCACAATTCACACACTCAGCTCCAAAAACTTGTGTGTGTTTTTTTTAAAAATAAGAACATCAGGTACTCAGCACAGAAATCTGACCCAAAGTATATAAAAACATCCTTTAAACTGTAACATTTTAATTATGCCATTGTATTATCTTATGTCATGTATATCTAAAAAAGAACCAATAAAAACATGAAATATTGGGAAAAAACCCCAAAACTGTAATACTTTATAAACTTGCTGGATATTATTCACTAAACTGCCTTATCAGCTAATGAATTTCACTTTTTTTTTTTTTAAAACAACTTTATTGAGTTTTTTCACATGGCCTTCGTTGCTCCAACACTCAGTTGTGTACGTGGTGCTGGGGTTTGAACCTGGGTCCTCGTGCTTGCCAGGCAAGCGCCGAAACCGCTGAGCCACCGCTCCAGCCCCTGAATTTCACTTTTAACAGTGCCACCAAATGTTGGTTGTCCTGAATGCTTGCCACAATGCCAGCTATGTTTTCTCTGCCACATGAATAAAAATCCCTCAAAGTTTTTGGGCTCTGTCTAAAAGAAAGTAGGGTTAATGCAAGGGTATGTATATCTACAATTACTAATTTTCAACCCTAGTTTTGTGCTTTATAAAATATACCCCAGGTACATTTCCTGCTGTCTGAGGGTGGCAGATGACTGACAGTATCAAGAGAAAAAATTATTTACTTATAAACAGGGTACTCTGGAAAGTTCCTGTTTTGTTTATTATGATTGAATAGAGTAAAAAACTGTATTAAATTTCTGATTGTGTTATTTCTTCTTTTTCCCAAAGAAGATGCTTTTCCAAGACCACTCATGGGTTTAAAGAACTTTTGGGACTTGAATGGACCTTAAATATTGTCTACCCCACCCCAGTTCCATCCATAGGTCAAATTCTTTGCTACAGAGAGTCTGGCTGGGTGGTCAGATGGCCTCTGTCCAAACATCACCAGCTCTGAACTTGTTACTCCCTGAGGCAACCTTGCATTCTTAATATGAGGTAAAGTAGAAATTCTTTAAATTATGTTAGAATCACATCCCTGTTCATTTTCTATTGATTATTCCTGCTTCATATCTTTGGAGCCAGCCAGTACAAATCCCATCCACTTTCACATGACAGCGCTGCAGGTATCAGAACAGCTAAGGACTCCTGGGTCTATTCTCTCAAGTTGCGTATTTCCAGCTTCTTTGGATGTCTGCCACTTGACAGAACTTCATGACTCCTTCACCCTCCTGCAGACACACTCCAGCTGTCAATAGCTCTCTTTAAAGCTGATGCTTAAAGCTGAATGCAACTTTCTAGGTGTGTTCTGATCAGCCCAGAGCAGAGAAGGGCAGAATTTTCTTTCTCATGAACAGAATGCTAATTCATGTCAGGACCGTATTATTTTATCAAGGGTGCCATGTGTATTAATCTTTCACTAAGCTCACAGGTGTGTCTCCCTTCCCCATTCTATATTAGAGAAATTAGTGTTGTGAACCAAGTCTAAGACTTCACATTTATAGACATTAAATGTCCTCTTTATTACATTCATATCCTTCCACTCTATTTTTTTTTAATTCTGATTTTGTCACATAACATATTTGCTTGCTCTCTTTCTCTCAATCAAGTCATGTCAGCAATCGGCATGGCCCTTTGAGGATGGCTGTCACTCATTCACCTAACAACTATACTTTGACTCTCCTGGAACATTGTGTGTGTGTGTGTGTGTGTGTGTGGCCGTGCTGGGAACTGAACTGAGGGCTTTGAGCATGTTAAGCAAGCATTCTACCACTGAGCTATATCCCCAGCTTCCTAGCCTACTGGACCATTTTGATTATTACCCAGGAGTCTGGCTGAAGTATTTTGAAAATTGTTAATGGAAAATATGTAAGTTCTTATTCTTTAGAATTGACCCAGTGAGATTTGCCAGGCTTTAAAATTTATGACCAACAAAAGCTAGAAAGCCCATCTATAGTTTTGACTGCTTCTAAATGAAACAGATTTACCTATTTGATTTTTCTGAGCAGATAAAACCTTTTAGAAGGTGCACACTGATAAGATTTGATGCTTGCTTCAGCCAGTTTGATAATTCCAAGGCAGCTGGGTGTACAGGAGAAAGCATACAGTTATTTTAGAATTTAATGCAATTAGCAGCTCTGAGAGGCATTGTGACATTTGAAATGTCATCACCTCCAAGCAGGCTTAATGGGAACCATTTGGGCAGGTTGCTGACACCTGGATGCTTTTACAGCACACCTTCATCAAAGAACCGCCCTAAATCAGAACACATCCTAAATGTAGCGAGTTAGCTTGGGATCGCGTAACAGATGGAGAACATATCACACTTTTTGAAGTAAGTGAGAAAGCTGGCATAACACTTCTAACCACATTTTACCAAGATGCATCTGATGACTATGTATCAAAAAAACAGTTCATTCTGAATGTTATGAGTTGCTCCTGCCACTTGTATTAATGTTGTCACCCAGCTGGGGTCCATGCTGCCCCAAGATTTGGAAAATATCCAATTGATGCAATTGATCCAGTCAAGGTAGACAAATATCACCAGATAGCTCTAGCTTTGGCTAGATAATTACACTATTTCCACTTCACATTGTGTCTTGGCATACAGTTAATGTTGACTTGGAAACGGTTACAGAGAATTTAGAAATCAAGTGGTCACTGTCATTGGCTTCTGGATCAACTCTATTAAGCAAACAGAACCATAAATATTCAGTAACCTCTAATAGCTGTCTTGGTAATCTTGGCTTTAGGTCTACAGAGGCTTTGAAGATGACCTGGTTAAACAACACTAAATAGCAATGTTGGTGAAGACAGCTTGAGACCAATAGGATCCTATGCAGCACAGAAAAGCCATACGTTGATTTACTCCTCAAGTGGTTACAGAATAAGTTTATGGCATCAATCTGCAATGACTCAGAAGAACTCCCTATTTGAAACAAGGCACAAAGGGAATGTATTTTTCCATATTCCTTTGTCTGCTTTCTTCATAATATGTTTAACATAATATAAATTTTACAACATAGGTAATCATCTATAAAACTAGCAATAAGTATTTAAATAAAGAAGATTTTGAAATTCATTACAATGTGGTTAACTGAGGGGAGGAGAAAATAAAAATGGGAATGTTGGTATCACATCTGCACTAGTAAAGCAACGGGAGCTAAAACTTTAAAAAATAATGCTTTTATTTACAATTTAGATCTATTCTATTTGTCGTATCAAGGTAGTCTTCTTTGTCTCTATTTTCCATTCACTTTATTCAGGCCACGATCTATAAACTCACCCTCTGAAACATTTGTCTTGAAAAGACTGTGCCATTGGGTAGCTACAGCACCTCTGCTGATGAGTTACTGTTCATGATGTAAGGTTTGGAGGGGGACCACGAAGTCATCTCATGTGTTCCCTCTGGAAACAGTAGCTCTCTCGAATGGGGGAACTCATACTCCTCCAGACACCTGCTTTGTTTACTTTAAACTCTACCTAGTTCTAGTAAGAAGAAACTTTGAGTATACTATGGGATTTTGTGAAGCTGGTAACATTTCCTTCCAGTTGTACCATTATTGCTGTGGACACTAATCTATCCTGGAAATAAATGAAAGACAGCCCGTTAGAGCCAATTGACTTTAAGGTTAAAAAGCTAAGCTATTATAATAGTTTTATTTTTGTTTTCTTTTGATATTGGGAATTGAACCCAGAGGTGCTTTACTACTGAGCTACATCGTCAGCCCTTTCTATTTTGAGACAGGGTCTCTCTAGGTTGCTTAGGTCCTCACTAAATTGCTGAAGCTGGCCTCAAACTTGTGATCCTGCCACTTCAGGCCCCTGAGCCACTGGTACTACAGATGTGTGTCACCACACTCAGCTTGTAATAGTTTGAATGTAAAGTATTTTTTCTAACTTGGCCAGCAGAATTTTCTATTCTCCTTTATACTCTATTATGAATTTTTTCCTAAGCTAACGTTGAAGAATCAAGTATTATATTATCATTATTTAACTATATTTATATAATAGATTTATTTATCCATGCTTTTAAAATAGCCTGCATTCATCCACATCAGTATAAACATAGTCATATGCATATTTTTCCTATGCAAATTAGATGACCTTGGAAAAAAGACCTTTAATCCCAGAACGTAGCTAGTACGTTTTAAAAAACTGCATGTTAATGTCTTTTTTTCCAACCAGTTTCCAATTTGTCTCACAAATTCACCCTTAAGATAACCCTGAGAGGAAGGCATATTGCTGATTTTAATGCAAGCACCTGACACAGAATTCCTCATCACATCATTTTCTCACTTTGCTGTTATTGTCAGTATTTTATTCTTTGCATGTCACATGGTGCTATTCTGCAGTTTCTCAAGCATCACTTGCTGATCTAATCACAATAATGCCATCTACATAGTGATGAAGTAACCTTTACCCCACGTGGTCATTTCAATTCCAACATCTATTCATCCAGCTTTCTGAAAAAAACTCACTGAACAACATAGGCAGTTTTTCCTGTTTATTATACAGTTATTCTAAGAAGGTAAGTGTCACAAAGTTAAGTTCAAGAGGAATAACACGGTCCAGTGTGAAACACAAGGTACAACAGTTTACAGTGAAGCCACAGCACAAAGTGATGGAACTTTCAAAACTGGGTAGTTCAATGAAACATTTCATTAATTCTCAGCTCTACAAAACTCTTCTGGTGGCCTGAACTGATGGATTAAAATATATTTCTGTTCAAAAAATGTTTTTTGAAGAGGAGAATACACATCCAAGAAACTCAAACCGTATGCAAAAAAGTATGTCATCTCTTTATAAAAAGTTTACCCGAATTTATAACATTCATAGTGTATTTCAAAGTAAAGAATTCTTAGAAAAAAATAAACTCAATTCTTTGCTTGTGGATGAGTATAAACTCCTCAAAACACACATCAAAAGAAAATTAACTTTCATAGTTCTTTGCCTATAAACCTTCATATACTACCCTGGCTTCAAAAACATTTTGTGGCCATATATAATACAAACACCCATGTATTACATGCATCATTTATACTATCTTGGAATTTATCCATCATCTTTACTAAAATGAACCACATTTTAAAGACACATATATCATGCACCCTTAAAAATTACCGTACGGGCCTCTGACTTCCTATTTTTTCCACATGCGTTACAGGCACACAATTACTAATATTTTTCAGCTGACAGCAGAGCAAACTGTATCAGGCAACTGGTATACTGAATTCAATCTATCTTTAATTTTTACACTATATCACTGTGGGATATCTCAATCAAATACAGTTGTCACTAACATGCACAATTAGAAGTGCTAGCAAGGCTAACGAAAATATGCATAAATGAGCAAATGTACACGCAGTAAATCCAATCAATTAGCATTTTCAAGTGTGTATATATTTATGTGGATACGCACACACATATAGCAAGTATTCAAAATATGCCAACAGTTTACAATAGTGGCTTAAAACAACATACAGAACTGCCTTACAGGTTATCTGGCTTTGTTATTAAGCTTACTTCAAATCAAATACACTTTGGAGTGTCTTTGATGTACGTTTTAACTTAGTACTCCGCTATTTAAGCTCTGCAAACCCATGTTTCATTTTTTAGTGAATAGTGATTGACAATCAGTACAGTCATCAATATACAATAAGAAAGCATCAGTTATAGCATTCATTCATTTTGAGGATCAAATACCAAGGCATTACAATATAAATATTACTGCGTTATTTAATTGTTAACACAATACTGGATTTGTCTGGATTTCAATGTTTTTGTTTCTCTGAATTTCATTTTTTTGATAAATCAGTACATCTGAATATTTGGAACCATTTTGTCACACGAGTTTATCAAGCAGCTTTTGAATTTAAGACATTCCAACTGCTATGTCACACTGTAGCACTTTATGACATAACAGTTTACACACAATTCTACAAGAGCCAGTAACTTATAAGACTGTGTCACAAATACCATACTTTGCTATTTACGGTTTATACACATACACAGATACTTACATAGGCACACCCATGGACACACTGAGCCCTGCAAATTCACAAAAACACCCACACACCTGTATAGATATATGGCCACTCTGAAAAATTTAGTAGTCCAATAGATAAAATATATGGATTCATGTTTTTAGGAATATTCTTCTTTATTGTCATCCATTTGTGTTTAGAAATGTGGCTTTCATATTTTTGTTTTTAATTGGAAAAAAAGAAAAAGCCCAGTCATGTATAGATCTGCAGTAGATGCAACCAAAATACCCCTGCTGGTTAACTCAGAGACCATGCACGGTACATTAATATTGTCTCAAATGGTTTAGAATATATCACTGATTTTTGAAATATTTAGACAAGCTAATATATTTACGCAGGGATGTAACACAGAGGGGTGGACCTGAATTTTCTTAAAAACCCATGGCAGTACAGAAATACTTTAGATTTCCCCCCTGTTTAATTGATTAGGCAAAACAAAGAAGAATATCCCACATGGCTTTCAGAACTACAGTCTTTTGAGTTTGCACTGAACTCCACACTTTGTCTATTACTAGGTTTTGCACTTCTAAAATTCTGAAAGCAGGGAAATATTTCTAATATCTTCTATAATATCTATGTCTAAGAAAAAAAGTGAGTGCAAACGAGAAAGTCTCAAACTTTCAATATAGCACAATGTCTTCAAAGCACTTTTAAGGATTGCCGTAAGGAGAAAAATGCATGGCTTTTGCTGGAGTGCTCTCCTGCTCAGTAGATCAATTTGAAAATTCAGTGTCTAATTTTGCAGAAACAATTCTGTAAGTAAGCAAATCTTAAGTGCCTATAAATCACCAATTTGGTTCCAGCAAAGAACTGAAAACTTATGGTTTGTTGCTAAGGATTTTCTATTTCTGCTTTTGTGTAATAGAATTATGCCCTGCATAGAGAAAGATCTCAAAGTCTATAAGTGGTGTGCTATTTCAATCTCAGAGGGACTTTAGTTTCAAAAAGTAAATGATATATATTGCCCCTGAACAGTCCTTTAATAAAAGTCATATGTTCAAAAGATTAAATGCTGTGGAATAGCATTTCCCTTGGAACGGCTTGAATGGAAAGTTGGCCATGATATCTATCTGCAATTAGTATAAGTCCAGTTTCTTTTTGCCATGTCTAAACAAAGCCATGGGCTTTATATCAATTGGCAATATCTGCCACTTATACAGAACAAATAGCATTTATTGGACCTCTGTAAGCAGTAGTTGTCCACAAGATTGACAGTGCAGGGAAGTTGAGATTACTGGAATTTATTTTTGTTCTGGACCATCTGATCCCACCAGATTTAAGTTAACTGTTCCACTGCTTTCTCTGCATTTTTGACATTTTAGTCAAATACATACTAATCTTTTACGGACTCAACTGTATTAAGTAATGCATTTTACAAAGACATAACTAAAACAGACACCAGCAGAGGCAGCCTCACAGATGTTTACTGTTTCAGCTAAGACAAAGCAGCCTTTTGATCTCAGCAGGAGTCTCTGTTGGTTTCTATTGGAAACAGTTTTAAAACCTGAGGTCTGGAACAGGTATTATTATGAACTGATCTTTCAAGATGGAATGGTTCAGTTTGCAGTTCTCGAATAACCTGCCAGAGAAGTGTCTTTCTCTCTGACAGACAGGATAATGAGGCACTAATTATCATAGGGCTAAGTTTTCAGATGCTGTTAGGTTGCCTGGACTTTTTTTCTTTTTCTCTTTTAGGTTGGAATATTTAATTCACTTGTAAAGTGAGATGGCAACGTAGGTAACTATAAACCAGATGGTAAAATTTGCTAGCTGAACAATTTACCAAGGAGATAGATTAATAACATTTAAAGCATTGTATGACAACTGAATTTCTCTCCATCTTGAATCAAATGTTTTAAAATTATTTTGAAGTAAAATTTGAAAACAATTTTCAAGTAAAAGCCCCCAAATGGCATTACACATTTTAAATTTATCACCTACTGAGATATGTCAAGCCTGGAGAATATCAAAACCATGCTTTATAAATCTTAAATTGTTAGTGTTTGAACTAGTAAAAGTAAATGATCACGAGGTATGGCTTACACACAATAGACCATACACATTAAATTAATTTCTAACATTCAGGTTTAAAAAGTAATTGTTTTATGTTTAAGCAAAGCTGACTATAATTTTTAAAATAGAAGACTATAGAAGAGCAGAATTAGTAGGTTAATGTTTGACAATGGGTTATATCATAGACTTACTTGGTTTAACACAAAAGGAGTTTTGCATATGAACATTTCCAATACAACAGCAAAATTCAGGGTTTATCAAAATTGACATTTGGATATTTTTGGCCTAATTTATACAGCACCATTTCAGGGAATTTTGATTCTCAAAATGAATTTATTTTTAGAAGTCTACGCTTTTTTCTTTTTTCTTTTTTTTAAGGTCTGTGTGTTAAAAGAAAAAAATAATCCTAGCTGCAGCTTTTATACATTTGAAAATTGCATATATGGGTGTAGAGAAGAAGTATATCATTATCAGTGAACCTATTCTTATCAGAATAAGCCCTTACATTTGCATGCAGATTAAGCTAAGATGCTGTTTCCAATAAAAGACAACTTTAAAAAATAAAATTTATTTGACAAAAACAAGTTCC
The DNA here is from genome assembly GCA_004027875.1 of Aplodontia rufa. Classification (NCBI taxonomy): domain Eukaryota; kingdom Metazoa; phylum Chordata; class Mammalia; order Rodentia; family Aplodontiidae; genus Aplodontia; species Aplodontia rufa. Next base: position 138,119 of record PVKS010000869.1, on the reverse strand, counting down.
TAATGTCTAATGGTGATCTTCAAAAGATGTGTCCTTGACTTAAGTTTTTTTCTCTTAGATATATTAACCAACAAAATCATAAGAAGCTTTTTCTATTTAGGAAGAAAAAAATGTAATTGAGTATGTTATCTTATAATAAAAACTGCTCTAAAAAACCAGTCATCCAAATTTTAAAAAGCATACAATTTTAAGAAAAAGTCTGCACCCATTTTGATCTGCTTTATAGTAAGTACAAGAAAAGGTATTTATATGTCTTCTTACAATTAAAAAGAAAATTTCATCTATGGAAATGATGGACTCTGTGATGCTAAATTATTAGTATATTCCCTTACTCAATATTGTGTCCATATATGAAATTTATTTAGAGCCAGGCTTCACATAAAAATCTCAGCAATTGAGATTGAGTTCAAACTCCTCCTAATCAAATCATATGGTGGAGAAGATTTAAAAAAAAAAAATCTTTCCTTTAAGGACAAACACTACAAATATAAAATGCCTATGTATTTACTTTTGTATGATTTGGTATTCATCATTTCAAAATATGCAAAACTCTTTTGTGTATTTTGCTGTTAGACATTTGCTTAGGAAATGTGAAACCTTCACCCAGTCACAAACCATACACATTGCTCCATTGTGTCTTTTACACTGAGTCTCCTACTGAGTCCAAATCATCCGATGAGAGGGGGCGGTACAGGTCCTGTAAGATGAAGGGCGGTACAGATTTGTTTACTTGGCTTTGGTGGGTGCCCTGTTGCTGTCCTAGGAGCAACTCTGAATGGGTGTCCTTGGTTTCTAATACATTTAGACCTTTTAAAGTCACCAACTTTGGAGAAGAGGAAAGGTAACAACAGAGAAACTATCTACATAGACCAAATGATTTTGACTTATCAGCAGGAAAAATGCTGCCTGGTCTATTTGTGAGCTTTCTTCTTTCTTATCCATTTGAGTTATGGCCTCATAGAGCTGCATAGGACACCTCTGCTACTGTATGTCTAGGCGATTCTTCTATGAGCATTTTCTCCCCATTCTGGGGAGCCCCAGCTGGCATATTCTTGCCCCACAGCAGCAACTCAGGTGTTGCATTTGCACAGAGCATAAACCCAACAAACACTGCCTTTTCAAAATTGTAGGTTTAGGAGAAAGGAAGAATGTATAACTACCACCCCCCTCATCCCTTCCCAATGCTGCTTCCCTATTCCCCGAGGACCTGCCCATCACTGCTCCTCTTCTTCCTTCCTGCCCCTTCCGGCTATTAGATTTCTCTGTAGGTAGCCAAGCAACCAGCTCAGATCTGTAGAGAGAGTCTACAGTTGGGTTCCCCCCTCTATTTGGTACCACCCACTCCTCACATCATCTGACCGATCACATAATCTACAAAAGTCAGCGATGTGGGAGTATAGAGGGAAGTTTCATTCAACCTATACAATAAAATGTAATTTGTCCTGGTATCTTAAGAAATGGGACCCAGAGGGCTGGAGGTTGTGGCTTGCCTGGCAGGTGCGAGTATGCAAGTTCAAACCCCAGCACCCCAGCACCATGTATACAACGAACTCTCAGAGTAACGAAAGCCACATGAAAAATTAGATAAAATTGATTCTCTCTTTCTTTTTCTCTCTCTCTTAAAAAGAAAGAAAGAAAGGGAACCCAGAAAAGTTCACAGATGGGAAAAGAACCTCCAAGATCTGCTTCTGTGACTATACAGACATTTCTGTATGACAACTTCAGTAACTAACAGGGTTGGGGAAATAAATCAGGGGAGGAGTGCTACTTGTGCCATAAATATGTTTATGAAGAATTATATACAGACTCTATTGTATAAGACTATTCTAAAATGTCAGAAGTAACATAAAAAGATCATTTTATGGAAAAATAACTGATTAAATCACAATACAAGTAAAAGTATAGATTTTCATATTTGTAAAGAAAGCAGTCAAACTTCTCAATATTTCTTTAAAAAATAAAACAGCTTTACATTGCTCTATTTTAAAGTGGGGTAAGAAGTGTGTGCATGTGTGTTAGGTTGGGGGAAGTCAAATCGTTTTCCTGGTTAGGTTGCTAGGCAACACAGAAGGAAAAAATAGAAGTAGCTACCGTTTTCTAATTTGCAATAAAAAAGTTAATTTATTCTTTGAAGTGTCTTCTTTTAGCATACACCATCTTTCACTTATTTCAGTATTTCCTGCACAGGAGTAGAGCCAACCATTTGAGAAGGATATTAACCAAATTTGAAACAGGATCAGTTTTTAGGGATATTCTCAGCCCACTTTAACTGGGAGTGGTTACTTGATGCAGTTGTCTACACAGCAAGATGAAAGCCCTCTCACTAAGGCAGCTGGGAATGTCTCCACGAACTGACATGCTACATAGATGGAGGATGTTCATAAATTCAAAGGCTTGAAAACAGAACCATCTTTGAATAGATGCAGCTAAATTCAAAAGCTTGGAAACCAAACCATCTTTGAATATACCCAGGGTACTGCTCACAACATGTGCTTAATAAATGTTTTCAGATGGTGATAAGCCCTTTCCCCCCTCAAACAAATGGGATTTTTTTTCTTTCTGTCTCTCAAAGATGATGCTTTCACTAGTAATTTAAATGGTAAAATTAAGAATCTGTCAGAGAACCACACCTTAGAATAATTCCCCAAGTGCTAAAAATTTCATTATATAAACCAATGATTGCACAGCTGGATGGAAATTTTCTGCCTCAGTTGGACAAAGTCCTAGTGAAATGGAGAATACAGAGGGCAAAGATGCACATTTTAACCTCATTCTGCCAACAAAGGACATCTGAGCAAAGCTTTCCATCCCAACATGAAAGGGTCTTTATAATCAAGCAGCTTGCATTTGTAGCAGAGATTATTAATCACTCTTAATTTAGAATCAACATAAAAAAAACAGGAGTACATCAATAAATCTGCAATCTGAGTTTAATTGGATCAAAGGATAAAGAGGGACTTCTATGCTAGGTATACTCTCTAAAGCAGTGCTTAGAGATTTTTGAAATAAAGTCCTTCTGGTGCTGTATCTAATGCTGTGCCTATAGATTGGAGACATGCTGGGTGACATTTACATGAAAGAATGGCCACACCAGACCTTGAGGAGATTAAATGAAATTGGCCAATTCTTTAAGTAATTCATTAATGATTCCAAACTTTAAAATGTCTGTATAGACTGTGGCTAAGAAGAAAACTAATAAATACATTCTTAAGAATTGGAATGGAGTTATTGGGCTTTCTATCTGGAAAGAGATTTGTTTTTCTTTGTTCTTCCAACTGAGGCCTAGAAAGGATAATGGATTTATCCAAGAGAACCTGACCATTTAGTGGAAGCTGGAGCCAAATCCCAGACTTAATCAAATGATCTAAATCAACTCAATCTGATGTCAGATGAATCAGTGGAGAAAGATTAAAATACTTGAGACTTGGTGTGACAGGCTGCAGTGGGAATGGGAACTGAGTGCATGCCCTTGTCCCCTATTTTGAGATGGCAGATGATTCTGTCAGCCTACGGACCTGACCTGGGCAGGAGACTTGGAGAGAAGGGTTTCCATCTTGGATGAAGCTTAAATGTATGGAACTTAGAAGTGTCATTTTCTTTCTTTTTTTTTTTCAAGGCTGAGGACTGAACTCAGGGCCTTGTGCATGCTAGGCAAGTGCTCTGCCACTGAGCTAAATCCCCAACCCCTGAAGTGTCATTTTCAAACACATAATAAAATAAACCAAATTCAAGAATCCAGTATTTGAGTGCAATAGCTTCTAAGAACCTTGCTTATTAAAACACTGAGTGAGCACCATCCTAAAATCTCCTAAGGGCACACCCTCCCCACACCTTACTTCTGAAATCAGAACCAAGAGAGTCTTTTATTTCCTGCCTTGAACCTTCCCCATTTGCTCTCCCCAATTCTCTTATTCTTGCGTTGGTATTACTGGAAAGGACAAATGGGACCGAGTGTGTGGGATAGAACAGTAGTTCTTCCTTCCAGAATGAAGAGCTAATCCTCACTCTGTTCCTTAATGTGGAGACGCTCACAGTGTTCCAGCAACTTTTTCACTTTGGTTTCCATGCTCAGCCAATTTCTCTGTTATTACACCAGAGGCTCAAAATAAATACAGATAAAGATGAGAGTGAGCTCAACATGAGTTTCATTCACAAAATCATGTAGCCTATGTACCCACCCCCTGTACCAGGAGCTCCCAGTTGCTCAGGACCCCCATTGCATGAAACACAGCAACCCCTGACCAGGGCCCTCTGTCCACGAACAGCACTTTTCTTTTTCCTGAAGGGGCTGATGATCCGTGACAATGTGTAATAAAATCCAATACCATCAACGAAGCTTAAAAATTAGTGTGAATAAAGTCTGTGCATTTAAAACAAAAAAGAGGACAGTATTTAAAAGTGAAGCATCCTGTGTACATTCTTCTCATGGTGTGACAAATTCATGGAGAAATCAAAAGCCCTGAGTTCTCACCACACCATAGGAATGGTAAGTGACCCACTACTGTCACCCCTGCCCTGGCTTGGTTATTCCCTAGAGACAAGCAGCATTATTTGTTTCTGCATCAAGGCTCAGATAGATTTTAAACACCATTGTTCACGTGTTTCCTTACCCTCTGCTTCCGCAGGCTTCCCGGACTGGTGGGCGACGGGCTTGGAGACTTGCCGGAACGTGGCGTGGAGAGTTGACTACCAGGGGTTCCATTAACTAGAAATACAGAGAACCACACAGAGAGGAAAATGGCACATTAAAGAATTTTCATGACAATTCATCAACAAACAGAGAGGGACATCTGCTAAAATTTACACATTCATTTATCTGTATCATGAAAAAAAGCCTTAGGGGAAGAACTGTCTTCAGAAATTCATTGTTTTGTGAATCCTGTGTTTTAAAGAGCAGCAGGTTGCATAATAATTTTTAAAGTGTACTTTTTACAACTTTGCTGATGAAGTTGTTAATAATGGCTTTATCTGTGCCAACAGAGATTTTAGGAGTGTGGTTAAGGTCCTGAGGCATTTTTAGTTTGATTCATCCTTAATTCTGTAGATGCCTCATACTACCCCGAGGGAGTAAATGTTAGCACAGCTCACAAGTGACACTGCCAGATCATTGTGTTTTTCTATAGTTATTTATCACTTCTAGAAGTTCCAGCATCCATGTGTTTCCATACATCCCCAGCCTGACTCTGACGGCCTTGCCTTAAACAGTGCAAAGTAATTGGCCACAGACACAGAGGGAGTCCTCACGGTTTGTCTCTGCTGCCATTGAAAAGAAAAGCTGTTCTCTAACAGGTTCAAATCACTGGAATTCTGCCCAATTCTCAAGTTTTATACACCATTGTCATTAAACTGAGATAAAGCCACAGAATTCGCACAAGCCATTCTTTTCTCTAAGTAGCATCACCTGTAAGAACAGATAAAACACCTGAAGACAAGATTTTTATAAAGATACATAAGGTCGCCTCTATTTTGCTTGAAAAAATGACAACATTACAGTCCACAGTGAGTGAAGTAGAATCAGGCAGGAGACACACACATTCTGGAGAGTGTATGACAGACACTTCCCACGAGGGAGAGCGACGGTACATTCCACTTACCTTCTATGAGTTCTAACATGGACACAGTGTTTGACCTGACAGTGGCAAGAGACAAGATCTCCTCTCAGCACTAAGCCGAGCACCAGCGGAAATGGGAAGCGCTTGGATTAGTTAAGGATGGCTAAGGCTGCACCCAGAGCAGGCTGAATGAGATGCAGGATTCATCAGCAGATGCCTTTTCTGCGTAAGGCTGACGTCTTCCTAGCGGCAGTGGGAGGTGCGGGTTCTGTCTTAGGCTACATCAAAGGTGTCAATTAAGTCTTATGCCAACGCTGGCGGAGCCACTGCTACCCCCACCAACACACTCCGGAAGCCCCAGCCTTCTCAGTCCTTTTGCACTGAATCATAATGAAGTACCTCTGGGGGCAAGAGCCCCAGTGACTCATCTGAGAATCAAAATGACAATAACTGTTCTGAAACCTGGCAGCTACCAGGTAATAAGGACACCCTCACAAAATCCTCTGGCAAGGTACAGTGTTTATTGATTTTTCCTAAGTTATGTTTTCACAAAAACTTAACGGCCCATGAAAGTGGGAAGCCCGTTTTCTTCTCTAAAGACCTTAAAAAATGTCACACATGTGACTGTTCTGTGCACGTATAATCATTATGCACCAATAAAAGGAGTGCCACACACCCCATGCTGCACTAATTTGCAGTTTTGTCTTTGAAATGTATCTGGTGACGCCTTAAAAAACAAAAGAAAACAAAATCTGTAGTTTTTTTTTTGTTGTTGTTTCCAGAGTGAAATGGGAAACCGAGGATGCTTTAATTTACTTGCATTCTATAGAATTAAATTTGCTGAATGAGTTTCATGCTTGAGACTCAACACACTGGATTTCCCAGCCAGTGGCTCAGCAACGGACAAGAACTACAAAACTGTGGCGGAGGCAAAATCCACAACCAATAAGGGAAGAGATACCTGCTGGTCGGCCAGGGAATGTGCTTTATGAATGTAATACCTTCTTTGTTCACTTCTATTCCACTTTATATCTTTATGTCATATGTAAAGAATACACAGGTTTAACCAGGAAAAGGAACAAATTGGAAGAAAACCCAGTATTAACAATTTTTCACTTTGGGACTTGGTAATTTTACCAAGTTGATGGGAAATGGAGAAAAAGAGGAAAACAGCTCCGGTCACAAATATTTTGCTTTAAAATGCAAAACACTGGGGTTGGAGCAGTGGCTCAGTGGTTATGGTGCTTGCCTGGCATGTACAAGGATGCAGGTTCAAACTCCAGCACCATGTACACAATGAAGTGTCTGAGTAACAAAAGCCAAATGAAAAACAAAATAAACTCAATTCTTTCTCTCTCTCTCACTGTCCCTTCTCTCTCTTTAAAAATAAAATGCAAAACATTCACAACAAATTTGTACTTAGTAAGTACCCATCAAACATGTACCCCAGTTTATTGAACACTTATTTTCTATGTATCAGTCAGTGCACTTAAATCTTCTTAAGATTTAGTTGGGATAATATGTGTATATATATCTATAAAATGCACATGCGCGTACCCAGGGTATTATCTCAATTAAATCTCACGATGATTTTATGAGGCAGACTATTATTTTCCTCCATTTCACTGATGAGGAAATTGAGTCGTAATGATGTTGAGCAATTTGATAAGCAAATGGGAGGGGGGCAAAGGCCGAAATCTAACCTTGGCAATCTAAAACTACCACCTTCCCTTGCTCCACCAGCCTTCTACTCTAGGGGGAAATCAGCGAACCAAACTCGTCATTAAAGTGTAACATTTTGAGAGGGGAGGTACTGCATGTTGCTATCGGAATTCCAACAGGTTCAAATTCCAACAGGTTGGCCTTTGGAAAGGACAGTGGGTAAGGGCGTTAGGCAGGTGATTCTGTGGAGGACACAGCGAAGGAGACTTGTCTCAAGCCCAGGAGACCATCTGTTTCGGGGCTGGGCATAGGAGGAGATAGCGTCATTCATCAGATAGGTGGAGTTGGAGGGAGAAGAGTGTTATGAATGAGGATGGGGGAACAGACAGGGGCCACAAGACGTGCATAGCATTAAAATTCATGTTAAGGAGTTTGATTTTTAGCCAAAGGGCAATGAGAAGTTATTAAATAATTTTAAGTAGGAGCCAAGGGATCAGGTTTGCATTTTAAAAAGCTCTCAAGAGCTCTTGCCCTGCCAAGAATGAAGTGGAGGAGGACAACACTGGGCACAGGCCAGTCCTTATGAAAATATCAAGGTGAGAGAAAGTGGGGCACATTTAAGGTCCTATGGCCAGAGATGGTGGCAGGGTTTGGTTGAAGGCAGTGCAGTGGGGATGCAAATAAATGCAAATATTGCAGAGATATTTAAGAGGTAAAAACTATAGGACTAAACTATAGGACTTGTGAATTGATTGGTTGAAGAAGATTAAGACTAGAGGGAGCAAATTCAGAAGGGCAAGGAAGAGTTTGGACACTCTGAACTGAACCCCTCGTGTGACATTAAGTCAACCTCACTGGTCCGTGATGCTTTTCCTGTTTTAGAGGAAGAAACTAATTCTCAGAGAAGTGACTTGATTAAAGACAAAGAGCTGAAAGGAAGCGAAGCTAGGACTGAATCTCAGTTATATTTCATTTAAAAGACTGAGTACTTTTCCCAGGAGCAACCTGTCCTGGCACCTTGGTGCACACAGAACTTCCCTCCCACATGCAGAGCTGAGGACCTCGGGGTCTCTCCTCACTGGGACCCTCAGATCCAACTCTTTTTTTTTTTTTTTTAAGCCACGGGGCTTAGTACTTCCTCTTGCATTATCATCTCTCTGGAAAAAAGAAACTCAAGTGCCAAACACGTCATTTACAATCAAAAGTCTTACAATACGACCTGCCTGCAAGTTGGGGACAGTCTGTGTTCTAGTGTCAGAGGCCTCGTCAGACTCTTTCTAACCCCCAAAGCTTAGCAACCTCTTTAAATGGCTCTTGACGCCAAGAAAGCATTGCATAGCTTCTTGCTGTTGCTAGTATCGTTTTCTGTCATAAGTAACTTGGACGCTTGTACTGAGTTCACATGCATTTTTATTCTGTCACACCACAAGTCCTGAGTGCCAGTGACAAGGGCTTTATTACAGTTTTTTGGACTTATTAACATTCAACTGAATTATTTTCCAGAGGCCCTTGTTAAATAATTCTTAATCTTCAATGGGAAAAATTTTAACTTAATAAGGTCGTTTTTAAATAGCCAAGCAAGTCGAACAATGAATTAGTTCTGAATTTACTGAATTTGGAATTAGTAAAGAATTCATTCACTGCCTTTTACCCAATTCTGTTTTCCTTTTCTCAGATCTGCCTGGGTACATTTTCCTTTAATCCTATATTCACTTCTTCTTCTTGTTACCTCTTGAATGAGAAGTGCTAAATTTCAGGATGGATTGTTAGCAGATACCATGACGATCATTTATATAACTGGGCCAAAAGAGCTGTGGAAGAAATCTGACCACAGAGTTAACTCTGACCAATCCTAGTCCCGGCCACTGTCTTCCAACTCAGCTGTCACCTACGCCTCTTAGGGATCCAACAGTACACAGCATTCTCTCCCTCTCTGTTGCTTCACTGTCTGTAGTTTCAGTTACCTGAGGTCAACTGCTGCCCAAAAATATCAATAAATGGAAAGCTCCAGAAATAAACCGTTCATAAATCTTAAGTACCTTTCATTGCAGTATATTGCTGAAACTGTTGTGTTTTATTATTGTTGTTGTTAGTCTCTTATTATGACTAATTTATAAACTTTATTAAAGGTAGCTATCTGTAGGAAAAATGTAGTGTAGTTAGGGTTTGGTACTCTCATTGGTATCAGACATTAATGGGATGTCTTGGAATGGATCCCTGTTGATAAGGAGGGATGATAATGTACTGGCTGTAGCAATTACTGAATGAAACAATTCATGAAGTGTCTGGCTCCACCCCTTCCTCCATCATTTCGGACAGTTGATCCTACTCTTTTTTACTAATTGAAGCCACAAAGCCAGGGTTCTATATCAACCCAGCAGTTAGTACACGCTAAACTCTTATTGGTCTTGTTCTCCAGGAAGCTCATAATTGAATGTGAAAGTTACCAAACCACTATGGAATTTGATATTATTCCTTTTATTTTTATTTTTAAAGATTTTTTTAAAGAGAGAGGGGCAGTGAGAGAGAGGGAGAGAAAGGGAGAATCATTTTTTATTTAGTTTTTCATGATGCCCTCGATGCTCAGACACTTCATTGTGTATGTGGTGCTGGGGTTTGAACTTGGGTCCTTGCACAGGCCAGGCAAAGTGCTGTAATTGTTGAGCCACCGCTCCAGCCCCTCATTATTTCTTTTAAATGACTTTAGATGTCTTGAATGTTAATTGAGCAAACTCTCAATGGACTCTATGGACTGAAAGTGTTTCTTTTCTTTACAGCTGCATTCTTAAGACTCAGACATTAATTGAATGCTGAATGTTTTTTTAAGTGTCTCAGACTGGTCCTGAAATCAGAGGAATTTCTAAGCAAGACAATCTGATTAAAAGGTGAACTTTTTTTTAAATTCAACAAATATTTGATTGCGTTCTTGCCACATGCAGACACCGTGCTAAATGCAGTGGATTCAAAGATAAAATGCACAAAAGGTGTAGCAACACATAATCTAGGGGAACCATAGATATGTGTGTGGGGGGAGGAGATAGGCAGCGAGGAGGGATGAAGGTGGGAGGATAGGGAGGAATCTAGAGAGACAATCAACAATGTCACATACTCTTTACCCCCCTAAGAATCCAAATAATACGCAATCCTTTAATTCTGGAAAATTCACAATTTAAGCATTTATATTACTTGTAGAGGTGAAATATAGAAGAATCAAAAGACTGAGGTGTGGGTGATGTGGGTATAATTCTGGTCTTAAAACAAATTCATACCATATTGTTACTTTATATGCATCTATGAGTGTGCAATAACTCAACTCCTTAATAAAAAATTAAAAATAAAATGCACAGAAGCCATACACATTGATCTATAATCACCATACATTAGAATATGTATATCTCTAGGAATAAAGTGAGAATTCATGGGAAAAATCAAACTTCTGCTGAAGTGGGACTCTCCAAAGCACTGAGAAGTATCTGTAGGACGCAAGTAAGGACATCTAGTTCTATCTGGGGAGAAGGGGGTGGGGAGACAGACATGCATGTGACTATTTTAAATTACAAAGATGTCTTGAAATAAAAGATCAGAGCTTTAGAGATGATTCCCTCTCCCAACCGGAGTGGAGTCGGTTCTTTGCACCAGAATAAGAGCGTTGATGAACTTTTCATCTGCCCTTTCTTTCTTTGGATGCATAGATCTCAAAGCTGTCATCAAACATCCATGAAGAGAAGACAAAAGATAATGTAAAAATCACGATGGACATTCTATAAAGTAGCTATAAACTCTGCCGGGAGAAACTTCAGACAGGAAACCCACTCCACACACACTGCCAGCACCCACTACAAGGCCCCTCCTTGCTTGTTAGGATGAGGAAGCTTTGCTGGGATTGAACATTTGAAATGTTATCTGCAAAGCTTTTCATACATTTAAAAGTGGTTATGGTGCGAGAGACAATGTATATGCAGCTCCATGTGATCCTTATTGTTTATAACAAGATTTTACCAAATATCTATATTTACTGTTTTGTCCTGTGATCAAACAAAACCTAATTTCATGATTATATCAATATCTTATCAAAGTCAAAACAAACCAAGTAGCCATGCTGAAAAAACTAGGAACCATATTAGTTCATATCCCTACATTTCTGAAATTTTGTTTTTTAAAAGAGAGAGGGACAGTGTGTGAGAGAGAGAGAGAGAGAGAAAGAGAATCAATTTTATTTATTTTTTCATGTGGCTTTCGTTGCTCCGAGATTTCAGTGGGTAATGTGGTGCTGGGGTTTGAACTTATGTACTTGCGCATACCAGGCAAGCTCTGTAACCGCTGAGTTACCTCTCCAGCCACCATTTCTGAAATATTTAATGGCAATAATATATTACTTTATGAAGAAACCATTTAAAATTAATTTCTTAAAAGGAAGTTTTATTTATGATGAAAAGAATTTTTTAAGTAAAAATAAATTTCAAGGAGACAGTCTTCATTGGTCATTGTTTCTTTTTTCCTTGTCTCCTTTCTTCTTTTGTACATCTTTTACCCTTCAGGATAGATCATTTCTATATCCTTTCAAGCATATATAAGCTTCAACATTTTAGATATAACACAAAATTCTGGCTTTTCTTTTTAATTTTTTTATTGCAATAGTGAGTAACTTCCTGGACATGAAATCTACCTTGCCATTTCCCTGTCTGCTTTCAGCACATAGACAGCCTCATTTATTTCTGTGCCGCGCTTGCTGGGTGGAGGAAGGGAATGTGTTTGCATGTATGTGTGTGTCTGTGGTTCAGGGGGTGGCAACCAAGGCACATTGCCAGAGAGTTCTGGCTTCCAACTGAGACTGTCCCTTGCTCCCTAATCTTGAAAGAGGCTGTCGATTCCCTAAAATCTCTTTTCCCAGCTTTCACCCATTGCTTACCACATTATTGAGAAGAAAAGAAAAGAAAAAAAAAAAGAGATGGAAGGAAGAAGGGATGGAAGGAAAGACAAGCATATGGAGTCAAGAGAAGAAAGAGAGGAGGGATGACTATCTAATAGAGAAGGGGAAGGGTGCTCCTTCCTATTTCTAGCTTCGTAGGTGCTCACCTTATAGGTGATGTAGAGCTTTGATTGTTTTTCCAGAGGAAACATCTGCTGAGAATAATGGGAAAAGAGGAGAAAAAAGAAGAAAGGGACATGGCTCTGTGAATTAATTTTTTTAATAAATACTTATAGAAAGTCCCTTGAACCTCAAAACATCTAGGCAACCTCAAGAGTCCTAGTATTTTTCAGCTCATTCACACAGGGAGCATTTACCCGTTAGCAACTGTGAACACAGGTGTCATAGAACATGAGAAGAACTCTTGCTTTGACAACTTACTGCCTGGTAGTGTGGCACAACAGGTCACTTGTGGACTAGGAGCCTAACCCACTGCCACAGGGCTGCAGGGCCTAGGTTCTCGAAAGTGAAATAGATGACCAGGGAACATTTTGCGGAGATCAGCTAGGCAGAGTTGGGTTCTGTATTAGTCAGCTTTTCACTGTGACCAAAATACCTGACCAGAACAACTTATAGGAGGAATAGTTATTATGGGCTCATGTTTTCTAAGGTTAGGTCTAGTCAGCCAGCTCCACTATTCTGGAATGGAGGTGAGGCAGAACACCATGGCACAAGTTCACCGCAGCCAGGGAGCAGAGAGAGAGAGCAAGACATCAGGGACAAAATATAAACCCGGGAGGCACACACCCAGAGGCCAACTTAATCCAGCCACTCCACCTGCCAACAGTCGCCACCCAGTGGAACCTGACCATTTCACCTTTGGACATTTCTACGTTAACACAGGAGCTTCTGCGGTACATCTTATATCCAAACCACAACAGGTGCATGAGCTTTTGACATCTGAAGTGAGAGAGGAAGACACTGTGCACCAGGAATTAGCAATAAAAGTACAATGAGGAAAAGTCCAAGAACTATCTGAGGAAAACATTTTGATTTCTAGGATAGAGAAAAGGGAGATGTGGTGGGAAAGGAAGACCTTGGCCAAATCAAGACAATCCTTCCCCTAAGAACAAGGAATTTGGACTGTTTGGCAGACAATGAATACAGGCAACAAGCGGGACACTGGCATGTGAGGCAGATGTAAGGAGCAGAAGACAAACGCAAGGAAGTCAGCTGGCGGGCAATTTCTGTAGCTTGTGAGAAGCACAGGAGTCCTAAGGCAACAGAAAGGCCACCCAAGTGGAAAGGAAGAGACAGTATCGCAAAGGACAAACTGAATGTGGAAGGAGAGGAGAGGAGTCAAAGATTTTTGAAAACTAAAAGGGTTAACTTAACAATAAAATATGGTCATCTAGAGTTGTTAGATGTAAAATGAAGGAATTTTTGAATCCCTATTAGCTGAGATCCAAGGGCAGGCTATAGTTAGTACAAGGAATTGGGAAACCGAGGGCACCAATGGTTAGGGTGGATGAGCGTCAGTACTCACTAGGAAGCCTCTCTGATCCTCTACCCCACCAGTCACTGCAGGATAGCACCCCTTCCAGTGAAGCCTGGAAATCAGCCCTGGGGCAGCCCTGGACAGCATTCCCAGGCAAGGACCCATGGGTGCTGAATGGTCTCCTTTTCAGGCATGGAATGGTGTACAGCCGAACCCTGTGACATGCTTTCAGATGCTGCTTGACTTCTCAGCATCCGTCACTTCTGGCCTCTCCGTCCATCTCAACCCCGCCTCTTTGACTCCATCACTGCACTCATTGTCTCCTGATCTCCTCTGATCTGCTCTTAGAATTGCACATATTTCACAGGGTTCCATCTTCATCTTCATAAATCTCTCAGTGGGAGAAAGGAAGGAATCTTACATTCTTATTATTTAAATCACTACTATAAGCCAGGTGGGCATGGCGGTGCACACCTGTAAATCCCACTGACTTGGGAGGTTGAGGCAGGAGGATTGCAAGTTCAAAGCCAGCCTCAGCAACTTAGTGAGGCCCGGAGTAACATAATGAGACCCTGTCACAAAATAAAAAGTAAAATGGGCTGGGATGCTGCTCAGTGGTTAAGTACCCTGGGTTCAATCCATAGACGTAATAAATCAATAAATCAATAAATAAACCACTACTATATGCCAGGGTCTCCCAAATGCATGCTATCAGCTTCAACACAGTTACTTATTCCTAGTTGACTACTGACATTTTCAAAGCATCTCACACTCCATGTGTCTAAAATGGTACTCATTCCCTATCTTCTTTACTGGACACACCTACTCCTTATTCCCAACACATCTCTTCCTCTGGCTTTACATCAAGTTAAATTTCTAGTTTCATTTCCCTTTTGAAGTCTTCCCCATTCCTAATGGGACTGTTTTAGTTTTGTCCTGACAATTTCTTGACTGCAGGGGCCTCCCAGAACGTTCCTGATCCCGCCCCCCATATGGAGCCCTCCTTTCCACTATGGTGCCATTGTTCCTAAAACTCAACTGTGATCCTTCAAGACCCTAATAATAATCCCCTTTCACCTGCTAATATGCCTTCATGGCCCTGTGCAATCTGACAAGCAAATGGGCTACCACCATGCTCTTCAGCTCTTTCCTGTTGTTTATTATTGGACTGATAGCTGTTCCCTAATATGTCATGTTTTCATGGGTTTATGTCTTAACTCATAAAGGGAATGCCCTCCTGGCCCTTTTTATCTTGGTAGAATCTTCTAATCCTGACTTGTAAATCCTTGTATCTAAGAAGCTAATTCTTTCCCTATTAGTGAGACTGAACCTTTTTTCCCTCTGGGCCTCTATGTCACTTAAGACACTATTACAATAAGTGATGTATATGTTTGTCTCTCAAGAAGAATGCAAGCAAAGGCAAGGACTGTGATTTAATTACCTTTGTATCCTTAGGGGCTAATACATGCTTGGAACACAGCAGCCACTTAGGAAATGTTTAATTAACCTAGAGAATTAACAGTAGGGAGTTATATAAAAGGCTGATGTAGGATACTGTCCCCAAGTACCCGGTAAGTCAAGATAATGGTTCAAAGCTTTGAAGAGCATCTTTGGAAATCTAGCTGGGGTCAGCACTAAGGGGAATTGATGGGTGCAAAGGCAGAATGGAAGAAGGAATGAGCTTTACATACAGCAAGAAATTCTAAAATTTCACAGGATAAATTATCTCTTGACCTTCTTGGTGCATATTGTTTCCACAATTCCCATAGAGCTTTGAAGCAGAAGCGATCCTCCACAGAACGCACAAGACTGAAATCTCTGCACTAAAGATTAATAGCGAGCAATCTGCCTTTGAAGGTGTTAGATAGAAATCAAAGAATTTGACAAATTGGACTAGTGAGCTGATTAAAATTCTCTTCACTTCCCCAGCTTTGATTCTTGTCTTATCTGCATATGTTGCATAAAATATTTTATATAACCATAAAAATGTAAAATTTGAATAGCATAAATAAAAAGACTTCAGGAGTTCCCAAGTCATAGACAACAAGTTTTATGCCTGGGGAGTATGGAATGGGGCTTCGATGGTAGAATTTCATTAAGGCTACCGCGCTTTTCTCTCTCCCCCCTATGCTCACTCTTGCATCCCAGTACTCAGCACTGATGGTCCCTGCCTGGTTCTCAGTGTGTACTGAATGAAGAGCATCTCTCATGAAGCCCAGACTATATGGCCATCCTTTGATATCCTTGGGGGTTAGTTCTATGACCTCCTCTGGGTACCAAAGTCTCCAGATGCTCAAGTCCCTTATATAAAATGTCATAGTATTTGCATATAATCTATGCATAATCTCCCTTATACTTTTTTTTTTTAAGAGAGAGGGACAGTGAGAGAGAGAGAGATAGAGAAACAATTTTACTTAGTTTTTCACGTGGCTTTCGTTGCTCTGAGACTTCATTGTGCACATGATAATGGGGTTTGAACTCGCATGCTCCCGCATGCCCTGCAAGCACCATAACCGCTGTCACTGCTCCAGCCCCTCCCTTACACTTTAAATCATCTCTAGATTACTTATAACACCGAATATAATGCAAATACCATATAAATAGTTGTCACACTGTATTATTTTAGGGAATTATGATAGGCAAAACAGCCACTATGAGAACTGACAACGTTTTTTTCCTGAACATCTTTGATCTGAGGTTGTTGAATTGATAGATTCAGAATTGATAGATTCAGATAGATTCACAGAGAGCAACTGTGCTTTAGACCATGAGCTTCAGAAGGGCAGGAAAGGGCATTAGCCATGGCCTCAGCTCTGCCACTGCTTCCTAATTTCAAATTGATGGGTGCAAGGCACTGTGCAGGGCTTAGTTATGCTTGTCATGACTTCTGCAGAAAGAGATTCTAAACTGAGGATGCCATGCTATGAGCATAGTTGGCTATGTATCTAAATGGAATAAGACTCAAACAAAACAAAGCAAAAAATCTCAAAATTCTAACAGATCCAAGAGGAGGTCACAATTCTGAAATATGTTAAGTTTTTTTTTTATTTTATTTTTGAACAACCTTACACGATTTTAACAAAATAATATAAAATGTGTATAAAATGTGTAAATATTCTGGATATTGCAATTATCTCCAGGAGTACCCCCCCAATTACTCTCCCTTATCCCTCCCTTCCCTTTCCCTTTATAACTCTAAAAAAAGATGTTAAGTTTTAAGAAACTGAAGCAATGAAACTTCAAGACAGGGAAATAAGGTTTTCTTATAATTTTCACATTAAGAAAACAATATAAAGCAAAACTAAAGCTATTGGTTTTTATTGCAATCAAATTAGTGCATATGATAGTCTTATCTTTGGAGATATTTTATTATAACATTTCTGTGCTAGTAAAGGAATTTGCTTAAAATAATTTGTTATATATTGTATGTCTCTGTTTCAAAGACAACACACGTTTAATGAGTTAATCCTTATTAAGCATGCTCTATGATACTCTTACATACTCTTGTTTCTTTAAGAAGCAACTAAAAAACATTTTTCCAGTTTCTCAGGGATTCTGCACCCAAAGTTCCAGTCCTGGGGGCTTGATGGTCTTTTTGGTATTATTAAGTTTTCTGGTTTCGCTTTTTTCTAGTTCTATTCTCACTCATTCTTCGGGCCCTTTCTGTAACAGAGACTAGTACTAATTCAACAGGTATGCGAGTTATGATATCTATAAATTATTTAGGGGGCCTTGACCTCTGTACTTTCATGTCTGCATCATTAGCACCCAGCGAATGCTCTCCACTAGCAGACCTGAGACTGATATTTATGAATGTGTAAATGAGCACCTTGCATGAATAAATCACTTTTAACTTCTTTTAGTCCCGAGACGAGGAAAGGATAAAGATAGAAGGAAGATTTATAGAGGATTCTTGTTCTTGTTCTAATGCCAACCTACAGAGGCAAGTTTCTGTCCACCACTGACATCCATCATGAAGCTGGGGCAAATCATTCACCTTTCTGGGAAGCTGACACTAGAAGACTAATGTTTAGGCTTATGTTGCAAGGTATTATGATGTTATAAATTAGAAACTCAAACAAGGTACTAGAGTAGCTATTTCCTGGCAAGCCAAACTCTTATAAGCAGAGCAAAGAAGCAGGTATCAAGGGCTGCCAGCTTGTGGCTAGAGCCCCAGGAGGACCAGGTACCAGCCTTGTGCTGCTCCTCACCTCTGTGTGACTCTGGCCAGAGCCATGGCCTCAGCTCTGCCAGTGCTTCCTAATTTCTATAAATACAGATAATAATAAGATGACTTACTTGTTGGGAGATTGTCAGGAGGATCAAATAAGATTGTGTTACCTAAACTATGCTATGTCATTTAAATATAAATTAACTATAAGCTATGGTTTGGATAAGTGTCCCTCAAAAGACCACATAATGAAGGCATGGTCCTCAGCCTGTGGTGCTAGTGGGAGGGTCCTAATGGGAGGAAGTTGGATGACTGGAGCCATACTCGAAGAGGATGGTGGGATACTGATCTCTCTCTCCTTCTTGGGTTCCTGGCTCCCATAAGGTAAGCAGCTGCCTCTGCCATGCACTCCTGTCATAATATACTGCCTTGCCACAGCCCAGAAGAAATGGGGTCACCAACCATGGACTGAAATCTCCAAAACTGTGAGCCATAATAAACCTTGTCCTCTTTAAGTTGGTTATCTCAGGTATTTCATTACAGTAACAGAAATCTGACAAACACAGCATATGATTTTGTTCACAGCAGCATGATCTGAACACCGAACAAATATTAACTTTATAGTATGCTCCAATTTCTAAAAAATGTAGGGAGATGCATTCTGGAAGTTGGAATTTAAAGAAGAGATTATTTCAAATTTAGGTTAATGTTTTAGGGGAAAATGATCAAAAGTCAGGTTCATGGTGGGAAGTGAGTTTCTCAGATATTAAAGTAAAATCATTTGGGGCTGGAGAGGTAGCTCAGCAGTTATGGTGCTTGCCTGGCATGCACGAGGATGTGGATTTGAATCCCAGCACCACAAACACAATGAAGTGTTGAGCAACGAAGGCCACATGAAAAAGTAAACAAAACTGTTTCTCTCTCTCACTGTCCCTCTCTCTTTAAAAAATAGTCATTCAATTCTAGTCCCTATGATTTATGGAAACATCAAACAGATTTTTTTAAGAAAACGGATGCAGTCAATATAGACATGATTTAGTGCTCCTTTCCCCTACTTTCATGACACACAGGTGATTAGGAATGTGAGGCCTGGGCCAGAGCAGTGGAGAAGCCCAAAGGAGGGATTCCCTTCCGTAGGACACTGCACTTGCCCCATGAGAGTGACAGCACCACTGGACTTCCTAAACTCTAGGCTCAGGTCCCCCAGAAATGGAGTGGTTGTGAGGTCACTGGTATAGTTCACACATTTGTGACCAGGAACTTGTTGCTCTGTGAACCCTCTGTGGATTAAAATCATCCAGGGCAAAGCTATAATATTTGAAAGCAAGTCAGAAAAAAGGGATAGTCATTGCTTATTATGAGCTGGAAATAACTGCATATTGTGGAAATGGCTTATGTCATCTCTTCTAAGTCAAGATGGAGAAATTCAAAATTTTCTATGTATAAAAGGCTCACATTGAGCAAACCACTTCTGGTACCATATAATTTATTTTAACCTGAAAGTTACAGATACCTTGAATGAAGCATAAATGTTTTAAGAAAATATTAATTTAAAAATGGATTCGGATTCCATTTGTTTTTTATGGAAATAATACTGGCCTGGCTTACTTATCACAGATTTCAAGTTAGTGCTGATTAAACCAATCAGATTTTAACTATAGTTGAAAAGGGCTTCAAGCAAACAATAGAAAATGAAAATATTTGTTGGAAGCAACCTGCTGATTTTGAGGTAACGTATCTAACACTTTATGCTTCTAAGAGGAATAATTACAAAGGCAGTAACAAATACAAATTACATTTAATTTGGACTTCCATAATTAATTTTGGTTAAATGGATATAAATCTAGAGATGAAAAATGGTAACTATGCTATTAATTAATTCTAAGATGAAATTATTGCCTAATATAAATTACTATATTCATAGTTATCTTTTAAGATCAGATTCATAAATCCATTCTTTAACATGTGCATAATAATAATAATTATCTGATATATCCACCCTTCCTTTATTTTACTTATAGGGGCCGAAAAAAACAAAAAGGAAAAGGAGGCAATGTCCCAGCAGAATCCAATTGCCTATTATTGTTAGCAACAAATTAAGATATATATATATATATACACATATGTATATATAGATATGTATATATAGATATATACATATATATATCCTCTTGAAATATCTGTAATGTAAAAGACATAAGAATTAGGCTAATCACTCATCAGATCTTCCTCCATCTGAAATTTTTTATTAGTAGTATATGCTGAGAGGAAGAAGAGGAAAAAGACTAAGTAAACTCTGTTAAAAGTCCAAGTTGAATTAGATTGGGAACTAATTTTGTTTTTTAATATTGACGATTTTGTTTTAAATTTCCAGTGCTGGGTACTGAACCCAGGGTCTGGTAGGAGCTGGGCAAGCACTCTACCACTGAGCTACACTGCCAGTCCAAAAGCAATTATTTTTAATAGTATTGACAACATTTCTGCATGTGTGGGGCTTCTTTCTCCTTCACCTTCTTTCATGACGGCACTGAATAACTAAAATGTTAAGGACAACAGGCTGTCTAGGCTCATGACCTCTTTCTAGGTGCCAGGAGTTCACCATACAGTCCAGGTTTGGTTAGAGTGATGAAGGATTTCCTTGGTGAAGGTCTCACTTTACTGTCAGCCAGGCAGTGGGCCAGCTAAGGCTTCCAGGAGAGTGGCACACAGTTCTAGAATCGCACTGTCACTTTGTAGAGGTCTTCCTGTCTGACTGGGGGGTGTCTCTCTTTAAGGGAGAGACTTATCCCAGTATGTGAGGGAAGGGGTGACCTTCAGATAGAATTCTTTCTTCTTAGTGTTGAATTCTCGGTGGCCAGGTCACTGTAAGGAGGTAGAAGAGGGAGTGGCCATCTGGTGCCCCCTTTACTCGTTGCTCCCTTGATTGACACTTCAAAGTATCTAGAGCTCTGCTCTTGCGTGGCAGGTCCTAAAGATGAACATGGCCACTTGGAGACAAGTGGAAATATAGAAAGCAAGCGACTTCTTCAAGGCTAGTAAATGGAGGTGAGCATGCCATATCTTACCCCCCAGGGTTCTCCAGAGTCTACTGCTTTCTGCACGTATTTCCTTTCTGTTACCATAACCTAAGGGCTCTAAATTTGAGTGAGCAGCAGAATCACCCTGGAGAGCACTGGAAGGCCCCACCTCCTGGTCCTCAGCTCTAGAGTTTCTGATTCAGTGAGTCTGGAGAGGGGCTCAAGGCCTGGCATGGCTGACACATGCTTATGTGGTGGTGCTGCTAGGTGGAAAATCTTTGCCCTCACCCACTGTTTCTTGAATTCTGGGCCATGGACTATCTGATCAGAATCAAGTGGAAAACTTGCTAAAGCACAGGTCCAAGTCCGCAGAATCGAAGGGAGCAGGAAGTCAGGATGACAAATTTATCAAGCTCCCAAGTGACTCTCATGCCCTCTAAATTTTGAATCTTACTACCTTTTCCCTTATTAAGGTCTTATTTCAGGGTTTGACCAAGATGAGCTATGTCATTAAGTTCTCTGCCCATGCTTAAACTCAGGGGCAAACAAGCTGCATCCGAATTGCTAGCCATATTCTGAGACTAATTCCCTGACTGGCTGTGACACTGAACAAGTTGTAGGAAGGGACCAGTGGCCACTCATTGTTGCCACCCTAGGCGTGAGTGTCAGCGGGGAAGGTGGTCTTTGGAGAACTGACTAGGAAATAACAGGAGTGGGAAAAGCCCACTTTTAGGGAACCAAATTGAGCAGGGAGATCTATCTGTCTAGCCTATTAAAAACTAGTTCCTTCTTCAACAACCCAAGCCTAGCGTTTTATTCACTGTCCCCTTGGGCCATGCTGTTGAGTAAAGGAAAGACTCTGTGTAGGCCCGAAAAATCTTTGTAGATACATCAAGAGCTTCTCTATCTTTCATGAAATCAGAAAATAACCATTTTGTGGTTTGCATCATTTAGTAATTCCCATTCAACAATTTATATCGTTTAATAAATAATTCCCTTCCATAGTGAAACTGATCTTACACTTGAGACCAAAAACAGACACCTTCTAACTGATTCACGTCAGTTTTAAGACCTAAGGAAGGAAAGGCAGGGCTCAGATGCTCATCTGCAAGTACACAACCCCATTCCAACACCAGCACCTAGCTCACGGTCAGGTGGCCAGGTGAGGGTCACTGAGCGTGACCTTGTTTCATTCGCCCACTCTAAGTGCTTCTAGCTCCACAGCCATGAAAGAAAACTGAGGCCAGGGTCAAAAGTGTGTTTAACACAGGTCCAGCAAAGACAAACTGGAACCCCTTCATAAGCCAGCCCTCGAGCACAGCAAATGACATAACAGAAATTTCTAGAGCCTGAGAGATTAACTTCTGTGGTTGAAATGTTAAAAATCAGTGGAGTACCTTCATTTGTGGGCAAATCTGGGTTTCCTGAGTCAAAGTACATTTTTCTAAGTTCAGTGTCTTTTCCTCATAGCCAACATGCTAGACTCTGGTAAATCTGTTCAGCTGCTCTAACATGTTCTAAAATTATAAACTGGAATCCACACCGTCTCAAAAACCTCACGCTCTGGCTTCACACACGCTCTGCTCCTCATGCGTCAGAAAGCAGGCAGCTGCTTGCACGTCTCCTCTGCCGCTTTACCTGAGCTGGTGGAGGCAGGGGATTTGCTGCGCCGGGAGGGTCCTGGGCTCTTGGTGGTGCTCCTGCGGGATGACGAAGCTATTTTGGTGTAAGAAGTGGACTTCACCACACGACATTCTGGGGAAAGAACAAGCACACATCAGGACTGGGTAACAGCACACATGCCATCTTGAAATATGCACAATAAGCCTGGATGTAGAAATATATGGCCATCCCCAGCGACACCGCCTGCCAGCTCAGCGCTTGGCTATGCCAAAGGAACCAGGAAGATAACCAGTAAGAAGAAGGAAGGCTTCTTAGACATCCAAGCCAGTAATATTTCAACCTCTTATTTACGCTCTTTGCAATAATATTGTGGCTCGATTGGAAGTAGTAGGATGATATAGGGATGCTTTCACGGAGTTTCTGCCCCTTGAGCTGTCTGTGCGTGTGTATCATTTTTAGGATAAATTGTTCATTTTTTTTCCCCAAGAAAAATGTTAAAAGAAAGAAAAATCTCATAAACCAAGAACTTTGGTTATTGAAGATTCCATCTCCCATGACAGGTCCACGTTTATCGTTCTGTGGGGATCATCATAGGATAGTTGTGGGTCTTTATGATGTATGGGGGACAGCACATTTGCTCTTAAGAGGTAGCAGCGGTGAAGAGGTGCTGTTGTTCTGCTAATGGAAATGTAGGTGCCTGTCGCTCTCCTGAGGCTGCTGCAATCTTACTGTGTAAAGTCACCTTGGCCTGAGGAAGAGAAACTAATTCGTTTCCATTAGATTTAAATCCTCAATGTGTGTGTTCATTCAATTCAGTGCTAAGTATCCTGAATAGCAAAGAACTTTCTACTTCTCTCTCAGTGAGCTGCATCGATCAACTGTGATGCATAAACTCATGAATCTTGTTCTCAAGAAATCACTTAATAATTAAAAAACATTTATGGGCTTATAATGATAATCAATGCTCACTACAGACACAGAAATATAAGTGATATTTTAGAAAACACCCCAAATAACTCACATTCAAGTAATACTCTTTTGGGGGAGGGGAATACACAAACTTCTACAAAATTTCCTACTCATTTGTACATTTAAACAGCATTGGAATAATTAATCTGTACCTATTGACCACTTTTCCCTATAGCACCAATGATCACTTGCTGAGTCCCTATTGAGGTTACATATTGTCTTTCTAAACAATATTTTTTTGTAAATTTCTAAACAAATATAAGCCTTCGTTGCTTAAAATCTGAATTGGTTTGATGGCCAGTAATATTGTAAGTTTTTCCCTACATGCATATTAGCTATTTGTATTTCTTCTTTTGCAATTACTTATTCATGTTCTTTGTGCATTTGCAGTTGGAATGCTCTTTTTCAAATTGGTTCATAAGAATGTGTTCTACATTAACATTTTATCCCTTCGTCTATTATGTTATAAATATTTATCTTTGTAGGTAGTTGTGGAAACATGTTAGCCTTTTAAATGTGGTATTCTTTTTAAATATAGCAGTTTAAAATTATAGACTAATTTATTAGCTTTTCCATTATACATTTTTAACCATTTTATGTTTTAGTAACCATGAACTCACAATTCCCGAGCTATGCTTGATGTTTGACTTAATCTTTGAAATTTTCTCCCCATCCGTGCAATTTTTAATTTTTTAAGTTCAAAACATGTTCCTTTCCCTTATCTACTCCTTGTGAATAAAGTGGTTCATATTTTTATTGAAAAAGAACAGGAGGACATATGAAGCATAAATGTTATAAGACTTGAATTGGAGATAGGATATAGAGAAAAAGCCCTACGAATTCTCCTAGGGCAAAAAGAAGAGGAAAGATATCACACAGGAGGTGGAAGAAGAAGAGGAGAGGAAATTCTGCCTTGAGATATCAGTAGTTATGGTTTTCTTTGCCTTTTCTCCTAGTCAAAAGCAAGGAGAAGTGAAGTAGGGCATTACTGAGCTTGCCCAATTTCCCCCATGATCATTGGGCCACTGTGGCCATTCTGGCCTACCCAGGTAGCCCTGAAGAGAATTTCATTTTTTAAAGAACAAGAAGGATGGAATGATGGTTCCATTTCTAGTTATTTGAGGAATCTCCATACTGCTTTCCGGAGTGGTTACTCGTCTGCAGTCCCACCAGCGATGTACAACTGTACCTTTTCCTCGTTAGCATTTATTATGGTTTGTGTTCTTGATAACTGCTATTCTAACTGGAATAACATCAAATCTTAGTGGAGTTTTGATTTGTATTTCTCTGATTCTAGAGGTTTTAAACATTTTTTTCATCTAGTTGAGGGCCATTTGTGTTTCTGCTTTTGAGAAATGTTATCCAAAAGAACTAAAATCAGCAAGCTTTAGGGATACCGCCACCTCAACGTTTATAGCAACACAATTCACAAAAGACAAATTATGGAATCAGTCCAAGCATCCATCAATAGATGGATGGATTAAGAAATTGTATTGTGTGTGCGTGTATATACACGCACACACAATGGAGTTTTACTCAGTCATGAAGAAGAATAAAATTATGCCATTTGCTGGTAAATGGACAGAAATAGACAAAACCATGCTAAATAAAATAAGCTAGTCTCAGAAAATCAAGGTTCAAATATTTTCTTTCATTTGTGGAAACTAGAGCAAAATAAAGGAAAGAAGCAGAGGAGGATCAGGTACCGTAAAGATATAGGGAAAATCAGTAGAGTAGGAGGAGATTGAGAGATAGGAGAGATGGGAAAGGGGAGGAGATGTGGAATGAATTTTTAAAAACCATGCTATGTGCATATATAAATATATCAGGGAATTTTATCTTTATGTATAAATAGAAAGAGACAATCAAAAAGTAAATAAATAGATGAGTGAAATGAAGACCAGTAGAGCAGAGGAAGGAGGATGGGGGAAAGAGGGGAGGGAAAAGTGGAGAGTCAGGAAATGAAATAAAATTCCATGCAAGTACGAATTCATCAAGTTACACTATGTGTAACTATAATGCTCCAATTAAAAGAAAAAACCAGAAGGAGAATAAAAGTCTGCCATATGGGGAATATTAGCAAAAATTAAAAGATACAAATAACCAAGAAAAATAATGAATAATACAGAATATATGATCAGAAACACTAGAACAATTCACATGGAATGATAATGCTTATGATGTATCCATGGAGATTTTAATTCAGAAAGGAGAGCTTTGGAACACTCTAAGACCTCAAATTACCTAAAGACTCTGTCCTCACAACCAACAACACATCCTGGAGTCTGTGCTAGATGTTGGACGTCTGACCAGCCTTTTGGCAGTGTGTTAAAAACCAAACTGGGTGGCCATGATGTGGCTGGTTCATGGGCATCCTTCCAGTTACATTTTCATCAAATGCCCACCGTATGCCAGGTACTGAGAGCTGCAGGCAGATGCAGCAGAATTCAAAGTTGGAACTTGAACCACTCACCACCTGGTAGTGGTGCATAGAGTCTCTGTGTGCATGTGTCTGTGCATGTGTGTGCGTGCGCGTGTGTGTGCCAGCAAGCCCTCTTTTTGCTAATTTTTATTTCATAAACCTCATGTTTGAAAAAAAATGTTGGTTAGTACAACAAATTGCTCTTAAGTAACAATACAGCTTCTCTTATTAAATCAAAATAGAGACTTAACAAGGGCAGGACGACCAGAATATTTGTCTCAGGTCATGGATATGTAGAGGTCACATAAATTTAAAATTATAATTTTAAAAGTTTACTGTCTAGTTAGCAGGGATGAAGAGTTAAAATAGAAAACTACCAGATGGTTCCCACTGTTAATAACAGTCATCTCTGAGCTGCCACATGAATTAAAAAGTTGATTTTAGGGTTAGTCACAGGTGCCAGAGTTGCTAGTTACAGCAAGGAGTCTAGAACCAATCTTGCCACACTAAGTTGACATTTTTCAACTACCAGGAAGATAATAGTTACTTTAGTCAGGAAGATCAGGCTTAGCAGAGCAAATGTAGGCATTTCCTTAGATTCCTGATATATTGAAAAGGAACTGGGGGTCCATGGCATGCCTCTCTTGCTTCCTTGGCTTCTTTTGAACTTAGTTCTCATCATGCTATTAACCAATCAACCTACTCATCTATTAGTCTGCCTCTCTATTCCTTTTCTCTGTTAGGTGCTAACTAGTGCCTGGCACATTCACAAGTACAAAATAGCTGCTCAATAAATATTGGTCTGACTTGGTATTGACCCATGTGTGAACTCTTAGCATTCATTGAACTAATCCAATCTTTCACTTACTGATGAGGAAACTGAGAGTTTCCTGAGTGTCAGAGAGGCTAATGATTTGTATCAGAACCTAAGTCTCATGGGCTGGTGGCTTCCTCCTTACCCCAGTAGCTGAGGTTGTGGTCTAAGCATGCAGCTCCAACGTGAATAAAACCTGAGAGACGTTTCTATCAGTGTCCATGGTCAGAGGCAGACAAGCAGGTGATGGTGGACCACAGCAAGGATGGCAAACACCTATTTCTCATATCAATAGTAAATTAAAAAATCAAGGTCCTGAAGCTACCCTTCTATCAAGATGTCCATTGGATCAGAGAAAAACAAACAATGAACCCTCTTTCAGAAGTGGAGTTATAATGAAGTAATAACTTGGGGGCTCACAGGGTCTGAAAGATAATTACAAATCTTGTACCACTTGCCTTCAGGGTAAGAGTGAGGTTTCATGACTCATACTGGGGATTAGTAAAATTCTGAAAGGCTCAGGATGAATAACAGCAACAGAAACAACAGAGAATTATAGTAACCACTTTTCCCCCACTCTAGGGTCAAACATAAAACCAGTTAAAAAATATTGCAGTACCACGGCATAAATTATAAGGGAAAAAAAGCCCTACTGTCTTTCCTTCCAATTCAAGTTTACATTTTTAAATATTTTAATTAATTTAAGTGGGAATTATGTTTTGTAATGATGAAAAATGAAGAGAGAAAAACCAATGCTGAAATATTTTAGAGACAATACCAGAATCTTTGCCAGCTTAAAACCACAATTTAGAGACATTGTGAACATTATGACCTGAAAGCCCAGTAAACAGAAAGCCTTTGTGTCCACATAAAGGACCTTTTCACTGCCACCAGCAAGGAAGAAAGTGGTACTTATATAGTGGCAGGAACCTGCATTTGGGGGCAATCACTCCTTCATTCTGATAGTTTTGTCACCCTTGAATTTTATTGACTGAGTCTGTAAGAGGACTGCATTTTCTTTGGCTGTCTGTATACTGGCTCATGCAGATACTCCTTAAGAAAGATGATACTGTGGCTGGAGTGGTGGCTCAGCGGTTATGGTGCTTGCCTGGCATGCGCAAGGACATGAGTTCAAACTCCAGCACCACATACACAATGAAGTGTTGGAGCAGTGAGGGCCACATGGAAAATTAAATTGATTCTCTCTCTCTCTCTCCTTTTCTCTCTCTCTCTCTCTCTCTCTCTCTCACACACACACTTTCTTTCTTTAACAAAAAAGAAAGAAAGAAAGGAAGGAAGATGACACTGAAGGACTGTAGTAAGTTGGTGTAGGAAGCTTCAGGACTCGCTAGTAAAGATCTCAGACTACCCAAAGAATATTTGTCCCTTAATATCTGCAGGGAATTGGTTCCATGAACCCCCATGGATAACAAAATCCATGAACGCTCAAGTCCCTTAGATGAAATGGCACAGTATTTACATATAATCTACACACGTTCTCCTGTATACTTTAAATCATCTTTAGATTACTAATAATACCTACTGCATTGTAAGTGTCATGTAAATAGTTGTTATGTTGCATAACAACATATGATTCGTAGAGATGCAACTCTTATTTCAATCTTTTTTTTTGAAAGATAGACAGTGAGAGAGAGAGAGAGAGAGAGAGAGGAGAAATTTTTAAATTTAGTTTTTCAGTTGGCTTTCATTGCTCTGACACTTCGTTGTGTACGTGGGTGCTGGGGTTTGAATTCGCGTACTTGCACGTGCCAGGCAAGCGCTGTAACCACCAAGCCACCGCTCCAGCCCCTTATTTCAATCTTTTTGAGGCTTGATTGGTTGAATCTGATCCTCAGTTGCTTGGAGGAACTCATACAGAGGACTGGTTATATGGATTAGTGTCCTGTCAAAGATCCATGCATCAAAGTCTTGGTCTCCAGGTTAGAGGTGGTGGAAGCTTTGAGAAGTGAGGTCCAGTAGGAAGTCCTTAGGTCATTGGGAACAACATGCCCTTGAAAGAGATTGTAGGATTATAGCCCTATGTTCTGTCTCTGCTTCCTGGCTTTACCATGCCTGCTATCTACCTGTTACAATGCGCTGCCCTTGCCAGAGTTCCAAACCAATGGGACTGCCCAATCTTGTACTGGAACCACCAGAACTGTGAGTCAAAATAAACCTTTTGTCTTTATAAATTAATTGCCTCCAATATTTCTTTATAGTAACTCAAAGCTGACTAATACATACAGGAAATCAGACTAAACACATGAATTATTTCCTGGGTGATTGAACCTCCCATAACAAGCAAAGCAGGCAAGTAAGACATGGTTAAATCTCTGTTTTAAAAAGTCTCTACGTTCATAGCTCTTCGAGGTGAAAGTATTATTCTCCATATGGTCTATACTAACATTAGCTCTACAGATGTTCTGGGGATTTGGTAAGATGGAAATTAAAACATTTCCCACCTTCAGCCAGGCCACTCAAGAAATGGGCATTCTGTGATGGATAGATTTAGCGAGACATCCCAGATGGTGATGTATAGGGAGGAGGAGGAACATATTCTCTGGCTATGTTCCCGGTGGCATGAGAACCTTCATTTAGGCAGCTCTTCCCCCCACTCAGAAACAGTTGGTAGGTAGGCTGAAGTGCTAAGGAAGGTGCTGAGGAATAAAACTGATTTTGGAATCCTACTGCAGACACCAGCAGCTCACCTGAGTACATGGAATTCACGCATCCAAAGGGACCTACTTGCACCCTTTGGAGAATCTTGAACAAGGCAAAGGTGAACCCCACTGGGTGTTTAGACAACCCTGGTGACATGCTGATGCTGGCTAGGGAATTCACTTTAAATAAGGAATGTTTTACTTTAATCTGTTTATTATTATTATTATTATTATTTTTTTTTTTTAGAAAAAGACAGAGAGAGAAAGAGAGAATCAATTTTATTTAGTTTTTCACATGGCTTTAGTTGACCTTCTGGGGTGTACATGGTGCTGGGGTTTGAACCCGAATCTTCACAGATGTCAGGCAAGTGTCATCAGCGCTGTGCCACTGCTCCAGCTCCCTCTAATCTCGAGAGAGAGAGCATCAATTTTTATTTAGTTTTTCACGAGGCTTTCGTTGCTCTGACTTCGTTGTGTACGTGGTGCTGGGGTTTGAACTTGGGTACTCATGCCTGCTGGAGGCAAGCACCATAACAACCGAGCCACCGCTCCAGCCCCTCTAATCTCTTTTTAAACAGAATGAAAGAACCCTCAGGCAGAGGCCTCTCATTTTATCTCTACTCCATACTCAGCTGTTCTGACCTGTTAGAGAGATGGTTCAAGTCCATCTAGAAGAATTCATCATGAGCAGTGGATGCTCTGTGCTGTCTACCCTATCCTGACTACAAAGGCATGCTTCCTCTTAATTTGGCAAGGGTACAAAACCTCCAAATGGAACAATTTTCCCCTCTGTCACCACGTGTAAAGAGCGTCAGGAAGCACATTCAGTTCTAAAGACTTTTTATAAAAATGGCTCAAAATCAATGACAAAAAGAGAGAACTGGCAATTCTGGTTCTCTTATTCTCCAAAAAGTTGCCCTTACATGTTCAGATTCTCTGAGTCAGAAGGAACACTTGAGAATATCAAGGTTATCGGTGGCCACCAAATCAACTCTCTTGGGTTTCGGAATATTCTCTCCTCCTCTCTCCATAAGTGATTTCCCTGTTCTCCTTGAGCATCTCCAGTGCCTAATGAATTCACCACCTCCCATCTTATGGATTCCGGAGCTTTCACTACCCTTCATTAGTCCCCAGCTTGCCTGTGTGGGTGAGCTGAACAGAGCATTCCTGGTATAATTGATGACTAAAGTTCACTTCCTATAGAAATATAATGATGTTCACACTTCACAGAAACATGTGGCAAACCCAGGCTCTTTGCAGGAAGGGTCAGGGTGCATCTTCCCAGCTGCGTGTTCTAGCAAAGACAGGCCTGTTCTATGTTTGCATTTCACTTGGTTTCTCAGTCAGCTCTAACACAACACCAAGACTCCTTGTTGCGCCTGCCTGTGGGGCTTGGAACAAGTGCTGCTTCTCTAAACTCCATGCATAGTCTGTCTGGGATAAAAGCAATAAAAATCGAGAAATTCTAAAACACAGCCTTTTAAAAAGGTGGTCTCGAGCAGACAGTTTTGGAGGCAAAGGCATCAGTTGGAGCGGCTTATCAGGAGAGTAAAGCCCCCAAAACTGAGATTTTAAAAGTGCCTTCTAAAAATTTAAGCACATAGGGGCTGGAGCGGTGGCTCAGTGGTTACGGTGCTTGCCTGGCATGCATGAGTACCTGGGTTCAAACCCCAGCACCACGTACGCAACGAAGTGTCTGAGCAACAAAGGCCACATGAAAAACTAAATAAAATTGATTCTGTCTCTCTCTCTCTCTCACTGTCCCTCTCTCTTAAAAAAAATTTTTAAAAAAATGAAAATATAAGCACATGTGTCTAAACCAGTGCCTTGACCAGCTCAGCACAGCTCTGGGAACACCAGCTAAGCACTCCAGCTGGAGCCCACGTGTTCCCGTTCCACGTGGCTCCTGAGCAGTGGCTGGGAGCAGATACGTTACATAACATTTGCAGAAGGCTTTGTGGCACTGCCATTTTCTCTATTAACATCTCAAGAGTCACTACTCAGATCCACTGTTTTGATAGCATGAGTGAGTCTCCTTTTCAAATACTTTCCTTTTCTCTAAGAGTTACAAAAGAGAAAAATTAATTTTCTCCTAAATAATAGTCCAGAGGTGCAGGAGGATCCTGAGCAGGCAGATGGTTTTGCTACAAGAGGTGGCTTGGTTACCCATGATCCTACTCTTATTTATGTCATCCCTAAGGGTTTTCATCCACAAGGTCCCGGTTGGCTCATTTTACCATGCCTGAGTTTCCACCCTAGCAGAAGGAAGACAAAGAGGAGGCCTCCAGATAGCAGGCAAGAAAAGCTGCCTTGTGCCTTGTTCTACCAGATCTTTGCTTTCTGAAATTGATGCTGTCCTTGCTGTTCTTTCCTTCCTCCCATGTTAAAAATGCTGCTTAGTACTAGATATTAGTTACAACACTGGCCTCTATGTACTAATAGCACCTTAGCTCTGAGGACCCAAACTGCTCACACATGGCTAGATAACCCTGGTGGGGGAACAGTGCTGCTGATTGTGAACCACTGAGGGATGTCTTCATTCTGCAAACATTTCCCTATGTGTTTTTCCTTCATTAGTTAATAAATGTTTCCTTGATGGTGTTAATGAAGCCACCAGCCTAGGCTCCTAAACAATGAATTTCTCACATGCTTCCTGCAGGTTTGGCCAACATGAATTGAGAGTTTTGAGCTTTGATGCAACCACTACGGTGAAGGTGATGCAATTTGCAACATTGAAGATCTTTTTTTTTTTAAAGAGAGAGGGACAGTGAGAGAGACAGAGAAAGAGAGGAACAACTTTATTGAGTTTTTCACGTGGCCTTAGTTGCTCCAACACTCTGTTGTGTACGTGGTGCTGGGGTTTGAACCCGGGTCCTCGTGCTTGCCAGGAAAGCACCGAAACCGCTGAGCCACCGCTCCAGCCCAACATTGAAGATCTTTGACAATCGGATCAGCATCCACCACTTTACACATCCTGGAGAACATGGGAGCATGGGGCCTTGAAATGCTCTTGGGTTCTAAGTTGAGAACGTGAGGGTGGAGGAGGTCATGGGGGCAAAGTGTGGAGAAAGATGACCTCCATGCCATGCTGTGCAAGCCTGAGTGTTGCGGAAGAGCGAGGAGCAGGGCCCAGGATCAGCTTCACTCTAAGACAAGACCTTTCCCTTCCAGATACCACCTGACTTCTGCAGTCACCCCTAAACAGTGCTACCCAGGACTTTTTAGATGAGTGCTAGCGCCCATGCAGAAGATCGAGTTCTTACATATTGAGACACGGGGATTTGTCACCCTAGTCATTAAGTCTGGCAGCATTACCTCAAAACAACACAGCTGTGTGCCCTTCATCTCCTCACAACTCAGGGTCTTGGCCTTCTGAATCTGCAATGTAAGGGGAATTGTTTGTTTTCCCTATAAGAACCCAACATCTTCCCATATGATCAATTCCAAAGGGAATCAGCAGAAGCAAGGAACCAGGGGACAGGTGGAGGGGATGGGAAGTGCTGGGGGTAGATACTGGCCAAATTACATGTTATATTGTGTGCATGTAAGAACAATCCCAACACTTCATACAACTTTCATGCACCAATTAAAAAAACAAACAAAAACCAAAAAAAAGAGCCCAACATCTTCAATAGTACAAATGTCTCAGAGTGCCACCATTTTTTCTCCGTCACTGCCCTCTGCTGTTCACTCAGGGCCATCCACCTCTCCATTGGCTGATGCTGCTTTTCCAGGTCTTCATCCTTTTGAAGGCTCAAGAGTTACTAAAATTGAGTGGCCGCTCTTGGCTGGTTCTGAGCTTCTTATAGAAGAAAATCCTGTGCATCTTCAGTGAGATGCTTGAATGATCACAGATTCCCAAGGCCTTTCTTCCCAAAGTGTCACATCTTCCATATCATTTGGGCCAACTGCAATGCTTTCTTAGTCTTCACTGAAGTCTGAGAACCTTGAGTGACTGAAGACACGGTTGGAAAATGGCCAGCTCATATTAAAAATTAGAACTTCGATCCACAGCATGCAGCACCCTTCCCAGGGAGACCAGCCCTTTTTCTATGACAACCAGCCAAGGAGGTCACACATTAGAAGTCAGATTTATAGCAAGGAAGACTGCTGCCTCTAGTAATAATCCAGGAAGCTAAACAATAGCCCCTGTAACAGTAGTCTCAAATGACCAGGACTTGAAGAGTAACTGAGAACTTCCATATTTTTTGTCCCCACCTCCAACTTGGGGCTGGCTAGAGAAAGCCACGTGTGCCTCCTAACCAATCCCATAGGAGGCACCACTCCTTGCCACACCACAGCTTCGGGCAGGGCACAGCTGGGCCTCCCCTTCCTTCTTCTACAAAGCGGTCTCCTGCTCTGCCTGCCTTTAAGTCTCTGCTGAAGCGCGACGGCTGACCCCCTGATGTAGCAAGTGCTGAGGAAACAGCACTAGATCTTCTCACTTGGTTTGTCTTCATTTATGTCCACAGCACACATGGCTCTCCCGTAGCTCCGACTGCAGCACCGGGTACCATGACACGAAATCTATTTCACTCCTACCTTCCCCATGCCTGTATTTTTGTGCCACCTTGGAAAGAAGCATATTGTCTCACTGCCATTTAGTCCTCTAGCACTGGCACAGACAGCAGCTTGAGTTGAGAGGCACAGGGCATGAAATAGACTTTCCTGTACCAATTGGACTTATGACGATAGTGCTTAAGGGAAAAGGCCTGCAATCAGTGGACAGACCGGAGTGCGTAATGATGCAGATCATCTGAATTTCTCTTTCCCACCCCCTGCACTTCTTTACAAAGTGCATGCGTTAGCTTCTTGTGGCTACCACAACAAATTATCACAGGCTTGGGGGCTTAAAATGACTGAAACTGAAACATATTTGCTGAAAAATGAAATCAAGGTGTTGTTAGGGGGTCCACTGGTCCTCCAAAGGCGCAAAGAAAGAGCCCATGTCTTGTCCCTTCTGGCTTCTTGTGGCTCCAGACATTCTTCGGTTTGTCACTCAAGTCTCTGCCTCCATTTTCACGTGGACTTCTTTGCGTATCTGTGTCAACTTCTTTTGCTTCTCTCTTAGCTGGAGAATTGCAATCGCATATCAAGCCCCCATGGATAATCCAAGCACATCTCAATATCCTTAATTATATCAGCAATGACCTTTTCTCCAAGCAAGGTAACATTTACAAGTTGATATTTTTTGGTGGCTATTATGTAATAAACTACAGCAGAAAAGACATAATTTAAGTAACCACTTTTGGGAATTTTTGTCAAGAAGTCTGTTACTCCACTGCCTAGACCTTTTCTATGACTCCTTATTGCTCTTTCCAATACCTTTAGCAAAGGTTTACGGTGCCTGCCTACCTCAGATCTTCTTTCTTATTTCCTTTGGATGCATTGTTATTTTGTTTTTTTAAATGTGCTAAGCACTGTCCCACTTCAGGGCAGTAGAACATTAATTTCCTTGCACAAGGAATACTTCCTCCCTTCTACTGCCTCACCTGGCTAACTTCCGCTCCTACTTCCTTAACTTAAATGTACTCATTTTGTAAATGTTTCTTGAATTTGCTATTTTGGGTGCCAGGAAACAGTAGTGAATCAGTAGACAGGGTTACTTGCTGTCATGGAATCTAATGGAAAAAATGAACCTTAAACAAAAACTGGAACAGGAGCTGATTTTAAGATAAGTGCATTGCCAAGAATTAAAAGGAGGATATAAGAGGGGATAGTCGAGTGAGTAGTTTCTCTATATTGGTTGTTATAAAAGGTCTCTTTGCATAGAGGACATTGAAGCTAAGTTTGGGACGTAGGAAGAAACCAGTCATGTACAGGTGCAAAGCCAGAGAGGAAGGCAAGAGCCAGATCGAGACAGAATTGTGACGATCAAATGATGGGCTTGCCTTTCACTCTAAGCCAAATGTGAAAGAGTTTAAGCAAAGGCAGAGGCATAATCTGATTGATGACTCAAAAAGGTCATTCCCGACACTGTGTGAGATTTCAGAGGGGCTCATCTAGGTGAAATAGGGTCGTGTTGTGGCCTTGGGTATAGGCAAAGAAGTGGACAGAAGAAAATGACTTGGGATGTGATGAACAGCTGGAGTCCACACAGCTTGAGGATTGGAGGGGGACAAGATAGTCCCAGTATACATGCTCCTTGTCAATGTTCTGGTGAGCCCTGTCAAGAGGCCTGACAATGCAGGGGATTGGTGTGCCCACCTGCAAGAGAGACTGAGTCTACCACACCATACAGTCTTCCTACATGATAAAAGTTAGCTATTTTAAAATGCCAGTTTCTGGACTGGAGCGGTGGCTTGGCAGTTACGGCAGTTGCCTGCCATGTGCAAGTACGTGGGTTCAAACCCCAGCACCCATGTACACAACTAAGTGTCGGAGCAATGAAAGCCATGTGAAAAACTTAATACAAAATTGATTCTCTCTCTCTCTCTTACTGTACTTCTCTCTTTAAAAAAAAATGCCAGTTTCTTGCTTTCCCTTGTACTGCCTGAATTTGAATCACTGGAGGTCAGATATGAAACATTTTAAAAATTAAAAACTCAGGTGATCTCAATCATGTGAATCTGCAGATTAGAATTTGCTGTTCTTTGGTATATGGATAAAGCACATGTCTAAGGTGAACTCAAAGGCTCAGAGTTTGAAGTAACTGTACAGGGCAGCATTTGGAGATCAGGAAGGGATTCCCTGGGAAGGAGAAAGGACCTGGAGTTTCTGGG
The DNA here is from genome assembly GCA_004027875.1 of Aplodontia rufa. Lineage (NCBI taxonomy): Eukaryota > Metazoa > Chordata > Mammalia > Rodentia > Aplodontiidae > Aplodontia > Aplodontia rufa. The sequence goes on along the minus strand of PVKS010000869.1, from coordinate 102,100 downwards.
CTGCACACAGTTATGGTGGTTGAGAACGGCAGGTATGTCATTCACAAAGGATAAGGTACTGCTTTTTAATTACTGTCTAACCCTTTAATGAATTTATGACCAATCATAGCTTGGGTAACAGCTGGGCCCACTTCTCTTCCATTATCACTAGCTTTGACCTGTCTAATAGCTTGGGTCATGGGTCATGCTGTGTGGTCCATGGGTCAGCAGCACCAGCAACATCTGGGAACTTGCAGAATCACAGAAGCCATCCCAGAGCTGCTAACCAGAATATGCTCTGATACCAACAATCCTGGTGCTTCATATTCACATCAAAGCTTGAGAAAAAGTGCTCTAGAACTATGGAGGGGGGCTTAGATAAGTGGTACCCAAATATTAAAGAGAATAAGAAAGATTTGTAGGAGTATGTGAAAAAACAACAGATCTTGGGCCTCATCCCCAGAGATCACAGTTCAATAGCCTAGGCATCTGGATCTTAACTAGGCTGTGATTCTGGTATTCAAGGAATAATTTGAGAAACAGGGCCCTAGATGGTAATAAATAAAAATTTGTAATTCTTGAAAGGATTACACAATAGATATAAAGATCTTATTTAGATAGCAATATTTTATGGTAGTATTTCCAGACTTTCCTATTGATAAAAATCACTTGGAGGTTACTATTAAGCACTCAACTTCCCAAGTCCCTTTCCCAGATGTTATGATGCTATGGGTCTGGAACTTTATATTTTAAATAATATCCTAGCTAGCTCTGCTAATTGGGGAGATTTTGAAGAACTGCTTTACTGGAAGATACACTCTCAAGGAAATCTGTGGGTCAGTTAGGAAGGACACTGTACAAAGTGGGCCTGTCTTGTTCAGGTATCACCAGGATAGTTAAACAAGGTTCTTGGTGGGAGGAAGCGCCCATATATGAAGGAAACTTCCAGAAAGACACATATCCTATTCAGATGTTCTGGGAAGTGGACATCAAACTTGATTAAGAACAGAGGTTGTCTACCAGAAAGGGCATTATGTTTAAAGAGAAATGAGCTTGGCCTTATCCTAAGAAAGGAGAAAGCATCTCCAAACCTGAGTCCGCATGGGGTACATGAGACTTTGTGGTAATTGCTTTCTTGTCTTGAGGTAAAGACAAGATTTGGGAAGGAAAGTGTCCAACCAAAATCATCTTTGAGCCTGAATTCATCTCAAGAAAGAAAAATAAAAATCAACTGAGAAGCCTACAATAAAACCCTAACTATAAGACCAGGCATAAACATTTAGACCCTTGACAGAAGAAAGTAATTAGAATGTGATAGCAAAAGCTGAAGTTGGTTGGTTATAAAGATATCAAGTGATACTATAGAATTCTGAAGCTAATCTACTTCTGAGCAAAGGCTTATTGGTATGGAATTTAATTAAGAGTGCTTAACTTCAAAGAATACTGATACGCACAAAGACTAGCAAACTCACCTGTTTCAGGGCAAGGTGTGCAATACAAATGTGTTTGGCAGAACCCAGTGAATAAAGAATTGAATTAGGATATCTTACCTAAGCCTTCAGATTCATATTTTTCTATATATAATTCAGTCTTCAGGTTTGTGACCCCATGATGTGGAAATTAATCAGGGCTTTATAATGAAAAAGCAATGATAAGGTCATGGTTCTATGGTCTGAACAAGTAAAGTTCTAGAAGCAGTTTGTGATAGTTTTTCAATTGTAAATAATTATTATGGAGATAAAGGAGTTTTATATCTAAAATAATAGTACCCTCCCAAAGGAGAGAATTAAATGTAGCAGAAAGTTCTTAAGCAGGTTTGATTTCCTTCCAAGGGGATACTTAAAAGTATGGCAGCCAATCATGTTTTCCAACAATAGTTTAGCTACTTCTCTGAGCAAGGCTTTGGAATTAATGAACTCTTAAGGTATTACAGCAGTACCTACCATGAAGAAACAAAGGCTGTTAGTTCCCTGTTGGTGCTACCCAAGCAGTGCCTTTTCTCTAAAAAACGTTCTAAAGAGTGTCACCAGGGAGATCTACCAGTGAAATTAAATTAAGTGCTGCATATAAATTAGTTTTCTGTAAACCACTTATGCCTATGGGTTTCTAGGGTACACTTTGAAGAAAGCAGCATGAGCAATCCCAGGAAAAAGGGATGGAATAAATCTTTCCTTTTTTCATAACTCAGCACAGGAACCAGACAACGCCCACACATTAGGACCACTTTTGTAGAGTCTGCAGGTAGCTTCCTGACTATTCTGCTGTTCCAGAGAAAACAGCAAGTTAGGTTATTTTGTCTGAAGATTAAATAGGAAAGAAAAAAATGTAAAAACCCAGAGACAATGTCTCACAGGTTTAAGTAAAGACAAGTTTCCAGGAACTACGCTGGCTTGGATTTTAGATTACAAACTTCTCTGTGGTCACCCCCACTCAATCCTTCTTCAGTCCTCACTGTTCAGGGCCTTCTAGTCTCAGCTGAATGGCAATTTCTCCTAAATCTTACCCTGTGGCACAATCAGAAAGAAGCGATATTTCTGAGTTGCTTATAGTTTTGGCAAAGTGAGTTTGCTCACATAGGCTTTCCCTGCTGCCTACCACTGGCAGTCCCTAAGTGACACTGATCAATGGTGCTACATGTTAATGTAATAGCATGGGGAAATTACAGGTGATCCAAGTGCCACAGGTGCCCTTTTGAGTGAGGAGGTGAATACCTGGAAATGGCTCAAATGGGCATTGTTGGTGAATTTCTCAGATTTAGGCTAGACTCACACATTTGTGTGATCTGGTTGCTCACAGATTCCAAGAACAGATTCCAAGGATGGCTGAACCTCCTTCTTTTATATATATATATATATATATATATATATATATAAAATTGAGGGACAATTAGAGAGAGAGAGAAACAATTTTTTAGTTTTTCATGTGGCTTCCATCGCCTCAACACCTGGCCGTACACATGGTGGTGGGGTTCGAACTCATGTCCTCATGCATGCCAGACAAGTGCTGTAACTGCTCTAATCCCCCTGCACCTGCTTCTTAACCTTATCTTTCTACCTTGCTTGCAGCACAAGTCACTTTCAAGGCAGCAATGACCATGAGGGGAAGAGTGATGAACAAGTGGGAATTCTCAAAATTCTGGTTTTGGGATAAGGGTCATTACATCATTTTTAAAAGAAAAATTTCAGTTTCCCTTTCTGTGAAAATTTGAGGGGATTAATGACCTATGACCTTACAAACCTAATTTAATTACTCATGTAGCTAGGCTATTTTTTAAGGACATGAAAATATACCAATTAAATAGAAGCTTCATAAGAAAGCATACACACATATATATGGAATACAAAGTTATGCGTGGCAAAGTTCTGGAGTCAAGCAACTTTTTAAACAATTTCTTCTTTCGTGATTCTGCCACAGTCATGTAATGTAAGGGAGACATTTTAAAAGTGAGATAATATGGTAGGTAATTCTGTGTGCCTTACTCTAAAAACTTACAATTTTCCTTTCCTCATTTTTGCCCCAAAGTATAATACTTATTATCTTATTTCTCAGACTCACCCATGTTACTTGACTTTCCTTTTAATGAGAAGTATCCTTCACGTCAACTGCGTAATAAATGCTTGGTTATATAGTTTAATTTTAAAGGACCCTCTTCATATGCCATTTATCTATTTCTTTCTTCTCTTCCAAATGACAGACATTAGATTATGTCTCTGGGTACATGTGATTAATCTTAGATTCTGAAGTGAAGAAAAAGGTTAGAAATATCTAAAGCTTCTTTTCTTTTTTATTAGGAGAAACTAGACTTTGGGTTGAAAACTTGATTTATTTCCCTTAACTCTATTTGAAGATCACCTTTACAACAAGGGTCAAATGTGGCTTAAAATGAATTCCCTATGCAGTACTTATGTAAGTCCTGGGTTATAGCATTTCAAGGCTAATAAATATTGTCATCAAATGCAGGCGGACATCTAATATGACAGTGTGTAGGATTTTGGAGGGATTGTGGTCTTTCAATGAAGAGGGTCTGGTTTGAAGGGAGATATTATAGTTGACTTGCAGCCAGGTTGACTGAAATTAGATATTTGATTTACATTTGGCCCTCAGCCATCAAACGAATGAGTCATTATTGCAATCCATGGAGGCACTTATTTCTAGCCAAAAGATTCACAAAATGACTTCAATAGATAACTGTAGTTCAAATCTTTAAATATTTACCCGATTAATTGCAATTGTATGTAAATTGCAAGGCAAACTTGTGTTTTTTTAAATGACAAATTAAGCCTTTTATTTCCAAAACAAAGAGTAAAGTGTCAAGCCATGCTCAAAGATGTTCAATTTCACATGGAAAGGATTATTTTCCTTTCTAAAAACAGTAGCAGAGATGTATTTAGATAATTTTTTAAAAATATGCTTTTGTTGTTAAAAATTAAATAAGTAATCTTGTTTTCTTCATTCTTGGCACATCATGTACCTGATAAAAATGAAAGAAACCTGAAACATTATTTAGGCCAAGAAAGAAGACATGATACACCATGGTCTCTTAGCAACAGCAGGATTCTAGCGAGGCTGGCTGGGCCTCACTTAGGAAATCATGCCCAAACTAGGAGAATATAAATATTTTTGCATACTGGCTCACTTCTCTGGAAACAATCTATTACACAGGTTTTGTAATAGAGTTATTATTTTTGTAAAGATAATACATACCATTAAAAAAATTCAAATAGAACAAAAAAGTTAAGAGAAGAAAGCAATAAATATACCCAAACGAGCAAGTAGAAACCAGGCCATTCTATGCTACATGAGAATCTTCTAGATCTATTCTTGGGTACCAGTTTTTAAAATGTATGATCCAGGGCTGGAGTGGTAGCTCAGTAGTTATGGAGCTTGCCTGGCATCCGCAAGGATGCAGGTTCAAACCCCAGCACCACATATACAACGAAGTGTCAGAGCAATGAGAGACACATGAAAACTAAATAAAATTGATTCTCTTTTTCTCTATATCACTATCCCTCTCTCTTAAAAAAATATATATATGTATATATGACCTAGACTTCTTGTTCTTTTCTTTGAAAGCAGTTGATGATTTCTTGATTTCTTTCATTTTTTATGTTAATTATTTAAGTTACTTTTAAGTTAGGAACATAGCAGAAGACATCCAGTGATTCTGATTTATTCCACCATCCTATTTTTTTTCTTTTTAAGGACTGGTGATGCATACTATTTTTTAAGCAGGAACTTGGCTTTCAGTTCCCTGAATCACTGCCCAATCCTCATCTATAACACTTCTTTTTATTTTTATAAACCTTTATTACCACCTTGATTGTAGCTTTCTCCCAAATCTTTTTCTTTCTATTCATGAAGGAAAATGAAGAGAAAATGTACCGATGGACTACTGTAGCTACATAATTAATAATGACACATATTATAAAAGAATATTTAATGACATGAAATGTTTATGAAAAAAAGTAAGTTATTAATCAGAGAGGACAGGGTTCACACGTGAACAATGAAGCAAAAGGTATGTTTTTCTTCATATGTTTGTTTCTCCAATTTTCTGTACCATACAAGTATTGCTTTTGAAATGTGAAAATATTGTTAATTTTTTAAGTTAAAAGTTTTCTAGAATCAATTCAAATAATATAGAAGGATGTGCAGAAAAACCTGTCTCTCCCCTACTCCTCTAACTCCTTGTTCAGCATGCCAAAGGCAACTAGGGTAACATCGACTTCTTGGGAAGTCTATCATAAATCTCAATGCAAATGTAAGTGTACTAAGTATATATCTATCTGCATAAATGTATGCTTGTGTTCTTTTGTATTAAAATAGAATATATAATTTTGATGTCTTTGTCCCCCCCCACACTTAACAATACATATTGGACAATGTACCATAGTGGCTCACACAAGTTGACCTAATTCTTAGTGACAGAATGATATTGCATTAAATGTGTAGCTCATAATTTGGTTAGCCAGAGTTATATTGATGGCATTTATTTTTTTCCTCTATGTTTTTATGATCATAAATAAACTGCCATAAACCTCGTACTTTCATATACTTTTGAAAAAAAGTTCTAGAGACAACGATGTTGAATAAATAATAAAAGACAGATGTGCCTTTAAAATTTTTACAGATTGGTGTTGTTTGGGACCATTCACATTCTCATCAACTTTTTATGAGATGGAGCTTCTTCATGGTTTCATAACACTTTATCTGTTGGGTAAAAATGGGATTGCACTGTTTTGTGAAATTTCCTTTCTAATTGGTGAACTGAAAACTTTCCCTCTATATATTTAATAAGCCATTGGATTTTCTCTTTTGTAAACTATTAATATCTCTCATCCATTTTTCTGTTGTTTGTCCTTATCTTTTTTGATTGACAAATATTCTTTGTATATTTTGAAACCTAGCTTTTTGTATATCACATTCTTTGACTAGTGAATTTTTTTCTTCATCACATGACTTTAGCTTCTAATATGTTATCCTCATATGTAATTAATTGCTTTGCATTTTTATGGAACAACATTTTCTTTTTTAGGTTCTGGGAAATAATTATTAAAAGGAGATGATCCAATATGATATTTAAGCAAAAGGTCACAAAGCATTTTCAAGGCATGTTCTCATTAAGTGAGTGATATTATAGGTTTTAGAAATGACCAAAGTGCACATGAATTAGGAAGACCCTACAATGGAGTTTATTTCAAGGAAACAGCAAGCAATGTTGAATTCTATAAATTTTAAAAAACATAAAAATATTGACAAAAACCCAAACTGGATTACCTATAATTTTTTTTTTTTTAAATTTCCAAACTTTCAAGTTACCCTTTCCTTGTAAGAGCTATAAGAAATCATGGTTGTTTTAACTCTAATTATAACAGTACTTCTGTAAAATAAAATGACTATAATGTGAATCTTGGTTTCTAAATATAGGATTTTTCTTTTTCTTTTTCTGTTTGAATAAAAGTGAATTATGGGCCTGCTAATGGGTATGGGGTTTATTTTTGGGGTGACGAAAATGTTCTAAAATTGATTGTAGTGACGGTTGCACAACTCTGTGAATATACTAAAAAACCATTGAATTATACTCTCTAAGTGGGCGAAATGTATGAAACGTGAATCATATCTCAATAAAGCTGTTGTAAAAAATAAATCGTGGTGTGTTTTAAGGAGAGCTGTGTGCAAAATAAAGTCCTGTGGTTTGTTACCACATTGCCTGTCCACTTCTCCACCAGTGAGAAGACCAGTGCACTAGGAAGGAGGTTTCCGAGGACTCATCCTGTGGGGTGCTCCACCCCCACCAAGCTTTTTGTTTATTCTTATCTCCCTTCCCCCCTCCCACTTTTCGTTATTTTACTGTTTTGGTTGGGGTAGAGAGCAAGGCAGATCCGGGGGATGTTCCAAGCTTCCCTTCTGTTTTCATTGTTCTTCTGATCCCTGGGATTATACAATTCTACTTCAGTGCTGGGGGAAAATGTGACACACCATATTACGCAATCGCTATTTCTTAGAAAAATCTATTTCACCTCTCTCCTTAAATACCTGTGCCGATTATTCACTGGTAGACTCTTTTGCTTCCTACATTTTATTCCTTAAGATTTTCCATTACAATGTAACACAAAGAATAAAACTATAGGTGCTATTAATTATTCCCAACTGCTTTGATGACAGCTAACTTTAATTGCTAAATTCTTAACTCCCCAGAGCATGAGTCAAAATCAAGGGGAAGCACCTTTCTCTTTCCACAAATCTGAAATGAGTCACTGATGAACAGAAACCCTTAAAACTAATTTAATTTAGTAGAATCATCCTTAATGCACATAAGCAGGAAAACATTGTCAAGTTTTTCTATCCATTTTCTCACATGTTGTGAGGTGCTTCTGTGTTTTAGATTTTGGAAATGTGAGTCAGGTATCAGTATCCGATAGACAGGGATCCGGCAATTAAACAAATGTTCTCAAGTATTCAGGAGGAGCTAGGATCCACAGCCCTCAAGGAATTCACAGTTCACATAGGGTTTTCTTCACTCTGGAGCTCTTCTATAGTCCGTGGACAGCCATCTGTCTCATGGGCAGTATGTGCTTCAATCATGTCTTACCACCCTGTTCCACACATGTGACATTGACTGGTAGCCCCTCCTGCTAAATGACCTCAGTATCTTTACCTGTTCATTTTGAGATTTTAGCATAAGATAAATAATGCGGGGTGATTCAAGGAAATTGTTCTTGATGGAAAGATAAATGAAAAGCCCCTGGTATTCCAGAGGAAAAAAAGGCTTACGTAATATGGTAAAATGTGGACTAGGCTCTCTACGTGACAACACACACAGATGGATTCACTTTCAGCAGTGTGACTGTAACCAGCCTTTCAGATGGAAAGCTGTGTATGGACCTACAGGAGGGACCCTGGAGTACTTGTTTAATGACTGCTGAATGAAGAAATGACACAGAAACAAAGACATCTGATGTATCTTCAAGGGGTTTGAACTACTAGAGGGGTACAGAGCCTCCAGGAGGCAAGGTAAAAGGAGATGATGGGGCAAGCAGCTTTTCCAGAAAGACTTGAAATATTTATTCACAACCCCCACTTGAAACATTTCATTTACTTAGCAAATATTTTTTGATCATCTACTATGTGTCAGACACTATAGATTTATTTTTTTTAATTTTTATTTTTTAAGAGAGAGAGGGACAGTGAGAGAGACAGAGAGAGAGAGAAACAACTTTATTTAGTTTTTCACATGGCCTTCGTTGCTCCAACACTTAGTTGTATACGTGGTGCTGGGGTTTGAACCCTGGTCCTTGTGCTTGCCAGACAAGCGCCGAAACCACTGAGCCACCACTCCAGCCCCAATATTTATGTTTTTAAAAAGTAAAACAACATCTCTATTTTTAAAGAAGCAAGACAGACACATTAACCACTTCAACAAAGTCATCCAATAGCTGCTATTCAATGAGCAGTTCCGTGTGCTGGACGCTTTGCTAATTTCTTTATATGCACAATCTTATTATTCAATGCTTTGAGTTGGCACAAATGTGATCCCATTTTATAGATGAAGAATTTAAGGCTCACATGGCAAAGGATGTAGCTGGGGCACACAGTCACGTGTCATCTGACCCAAACCTGCACTTAGTGTAGACTGATGATAAAACTCCTGAGTGGGACTGGCACCATGCGCCAGGCACCCTTCCCAGAGGAAGAAGGAGGAGATTACTCCAGCCTGAGATGGGGAGAAAGCTAATACACACTGAATACATCCTTGTACTTGAGCTGGGCCTAGGAGTAGGCGTTAAAAACAAGACAGAACCCCAGGAGGAAGGGTAGAGCCACAAACGTGCACAGGAGAAGACCACACCAGAAAGCATGCAGGGTGGGCTGGAACTCTACATGAGGCTGCACAAAGCCCTGGCCAACGCAGGTGCTTCCTCAGTGAGTCCCCTTCCCTCCCAGGCCTGCCATATATGTGTACAGGTGCAAGGAGCAGAGAGGACAAAAAGATGGCAAGAGCTCAGATTTCCTCTCCTAGTTCTGAAAGACAGCAACCTTCATTTTCAAATATCTGGATGTAAGGATGATGAGTAGAAGGGGACTCTGAACTGGAGCATGATTAGAGAGTTAATCATAGTTTAGAAATCTTAAATGCATGGTTTTCTTATAGAAAAGAAAAAAAACTTCAGATGAAAATTCCTTGGGTCGATTTTTAAATGTTTTGATCGTTCAGAATTATTTTTAATTTACCTTTATAAATATGACCGGTGGAAGAAGGATTATGGTTAGATGTTTCCATGGTTCTCTAGAGTGGTATTTAGTGTTAGATTAATGCCATTTAAGTTATCATGTAGATATATTTTTCTAAGTTGTGTCTATTTTGAAGTACAACAGGTCCTTTGTATAATCAATGCACACATTACCCTTTTTCTGGGTAAATTATGTTCTTTAAATGATATCAGAGATGATTAGTCATGTCTTTGCATTTATGGCAGATAGGCAGCTATTTCTATGAGTTATTTTATGTCAAGATTTTAGAGAAGAACAGAGTAAAGCATTTATTCTGTGAGTGAATACAATCACTTTACAGTGATCTTTATAACTCAGTTTGCATACAGTCTAGCAAATATTAGGGATAGGCTATAGTGCATAAACAAGAATAAACTAACTTTTAGAATTATTAATATGATTTTCAGTGAAAGTTAAAAAAATCAATTTTAATGGAAAAATGAACAATGACATCTATCGATGCCAATACAAACTTTAAAAAAGTCCTACGAATACCACATTGATCTTCTCAGGAATCCTTCTGTAGTTTACAGAAACTTAAAACTCTCCTTAACAAAAATTGCTCCTTTTTCTCTTCTCAACAGCCTTAGGAGAATAATACAAGAGAAGTACTTCACTTTGACATTATTCAGACAAAAACTTTGGATAAAATATTAAATATTTATACCTCAGCAGAAAGAGATATTAAAATTCTTATTTTAGCTTGGTACAGTGGTGCATTCCTGTAATCCTAGAGACTCTGGAAGCTGAGGCAGGAGGACTGAAAATTTAAAGCCAGCCAGACAATTTAGTTAAATACTATCTCAAATAAATAAATAAATAGGGTTGAGGATGTAGCTCAGTGGTAGAGTGCCCCTGGATTCAATCTCCAACACCCCTACAAAAAAGGTATTTTTAAATAAGGTAGAAAAATGATGAAATATGTTTCCAGAACACACAATTTTTGGAGACATTTTGCCTACATGGTAAACAAGAACAACAAAAAGCAAATGAAATTTAAAAAAAAAAACATTGTGTTAGAACACATATGTAGAATAAAAACAAGTAAAAAATATCTGTTTTCTTTGAAAGTATACAGAAAGCAGCAATGTTCTTGTCAGGAAATCTTGTGAGGCTCCATAGAGACATTTCTCATCTTGCATCTCTATGCCAGGATGAAAAGGGTATGGACTTAGCTCAGGTAAGCCTTTGGATGATGGGAGAGACAATCCGTGCTCGGGTCACCTCAACACAGCATGCTTATCGTGCTGGGGGAGGATACAGAGTGTGCTCGAGGGACTGCAAGCTCAGAGAATCCATCTGGGCGTGGGTGCGTCAGGTGAGGTTCAGGAGAGGTAAGAGCTGTGAATTTTAAAGACTGTCTAGTGATAAACTAGGTGAAGAGAAGAGAAGATGCCTCAGGCTACAGCACAACCTGCCCAAGAGCAGGAGAGGGATAAGGCGGGGATAAGCCAGCCAAGCTTCATGACTGAGCTGTCCAGGTGGACGCAGGAAGAGGGATCTGGAGGCACCAGAGGATGTAGGGTATTTGGGACCATTTAAACGGGGTGTAGAAAGGGTGGTAAGGAGGCACCTCCATCTACCAAAATATTTCAGAGAATGAGAGCTACTTGATCAGAATCACATTTTTGGAAAGAATGCTAGAAAGCAATGCAGAGGAGGGATTGAAGAGTGCCTGTCAGGGCAAGGAAACCAGCCTGGGACTGCGGTAAGGTGATAAGTGAGGGGCGCCTTGACCCAGTCGCTGTGGGTAGAAGGGAGGCTAGCTCACACAGCTTGGCAGACAGTGAAGACGACGTTTAACAAATTCAATGCATATGGAAGGGATGCAGGAACCAATGTGCAGAATGACACTTGGGCGGTATTGCTCTGGCTATGGCCAGCAGCGTCAATCAGGCACATTCTAGAACTCTTTTGTTATCAAGGCTACCTAGCAAATCAAGGAAGAAATGAGGAATAGACATATATTCTATATAGCACATCAACACTTTTATCACTAGCTGGGAATTTTATTGGTGGTGATGGTAAGGAATGGTTTTTAAGTCTCCCTCCTATTTAAGTAAAACATGGAAATTCTGAATCAGTTCACTTATAAAAACAGAAAAAAACTGAAAACAAAAAACCAATATAGAAATACGCATACCTGATGCAGAAGGGTATATCTGGTGACACTGTTTTTGAAGTTCAAGGACTTAGAGGATTGGTTTACAGTGTCTTAAACATTTGAATTTTTTTAAGGTTATAATAATTAAATTTCACTAAGGATGGAGAGACCATCACTTTCAAAACAGGAAAGATCATGCATGTAGTTAAAGGTCTTAAAATATATATATATGAAAACATTAAATACCTGAATTTAAAATACATGCTCTAAAACAGCACAGGGCATATGTGGTTGATTAGGTTAATCATTTTCTTTTGGTTCAGTTTTCTTTGATTCCCTTTCATTACTGCTTCTAAAGGTCTACTTTGAACACAACTGAAAGTCTATAAAAGCCTAAATAAGTCCTAATTACAGGTACAAGATTATTTCCTGGAACTACAAAATGCCTATAAATGTCTTAACTTGAAAAATAGGCCAAAGTCAGAATTCTCTTCAAGGACCAGCTAAATGTGATTGCAGCCCTGTCTTCCAGGAAAAGCTTCGCTAAAGACAGGAAACATATTTCTCCTTACCCCAAGTCCTTAGGAAGATATTTAGTTACATCTTGTAAGTATGTGTGTAAAGAAATGTCTGAAAGACTTGCTCTTACTAATGAATGCGGGCAAATATTGGCGGTAAACATTTCCTATACTACAAAGATTTCACCCATAAATAATGAGAATGGGACTAAAAGAATGGAGTTCAAGGGTGCCAAATACGAAGAAGTTAGATGGAAACACCAATCACCCTGATGGGACCCACACGCGCTACACGTGGATCATCACACCGGTCCCCATATAAGTACAATTATATGTGTTGATTAAAAAGAAACGATACAATGAAAATTGAACTTAGCTGGGGCTGAAGCGGTGGCTCGGTGGTTATGGTCTTACCCAGCATGTGCAAGTACATGGATTCAAAACCCAGCACCCATGTACACAACTAAGTGTCAGAGCATTAGGGACCAGGATTGGATCCCTAAATTAAAAGGATGGGAATGAGAGTGAATGCGGAGAGGTGGCTTGTCCAAGCCTTAAGAGCAAGCGGGAGCGAGGAGGGAATATGAGAAGAGAGAGAGAGAGTGCAAGACAGGGCAGACAGAGTAGGGGCTTAGTCAACTGAGGCTGAAAGAAAGTGTACAGGAATTTAATCGTGTTGTAGTTATTAGAGGCCTCATTTTTTAATAGTATTTGAGGTAGCCCTAAATTCTCCTTTACTAAAAACAAAGAACAACGAACCACGTTTCGTACCGCCAAATGAACTGACCCTTAGCAAATAAATAGCCAATCAGGAGCTGACGAGCCAATTCCTAACATACCGTACTATATATGGTAGAAGTCTGAGACAAAGGATACCATGGCTGATAAAAATATATCATATATGTTAGAAGATCAGCCAATCATGTACTTTGCTTTGTTTGAATTTCCCGCTTCGCCATGAAACCCTATAAAAATATCGCTGTACTAGGGCTCGGGGCTCCCTCCCTCTAAATCCGCTGCATTAGAGAGCCCACGCTCGAGCTTGCAATAAAAAGACCCTCATGTATTTGCATCGGATTTGGCTCCTTGGTGGTCTTTGGGGACTCGAGACTTGGACATAACAAGAACCATGAAACCCATGTGAAAAACTCAATAAAAATTGATTCTCTCTCACTGTCCTTCTCTCTTTAAAAAAAATAAAATGAACTTAGCTGTTCTCACTATTTTAGCATATTTGCAATAACCCTGAATGAAAAAGCATAATACCATCTAGTTGGTGTGAAAGGATTTGTGAATTACGATTTTCAAATTCACCCAGGCATAAATGGGTGGAAAGCACAAGGCAGTTCTGCATTGCTGTGACCAAAATACCTGACAAGAATAACTTAGAGGTGGAAATTTTATTTCGGTCTTATGGTTTCAGAGGTTCAGTCTATGATCAGCTACCTTCATTGCTCTGAGGCAGATTATTATGGCAGAAGGGCATGGCAGAGGAGGGCTGCTTGGCGAGTGGCAAGAAGCAGAGAGAGAGAGGGCAAGCTTGAGAAACGAGGGACAAAATGTAATCCCTGAGGGCAAGCCCCCTGCGACCTCCTTATTCCAGCAAAGCCCCTGCTTAGTTACCTGCTTAGTTACCACCCAAGGTCCATTCAAATTATTAATCTATCAAATGAATTCATTCACTCATGACATTATAGCTCTTGTCATTGAACCAAGTGAATCATTTCACCTCTGAACATTCTTTTTTAAAGAGAGAGAGATACAGTGAGAGAGAGAGAGAATAATTTTATTTAGTTTTTCATGTGGCTTTTGTTGCTCCGACACTTCATTGTGAATGTGGTGCTGGGGTTTGAACTCATGTCCTTGTGCATGCCAAGGCAAGGGCTGTAACCACTGAGCCACTGCTCCAGCCCCACCTCTGATCATTCTTGCACTGCCTAACACATGAGGTTTTGCAGAGACACCTGATGTCCAGACCACACAGTCTCTTTGGTTGCTGGTGCCATTTTATTTGTGCTTCACAGTCTCACTACAGCTCTAAGTTCTTGTGCTTTAGAACATGATATTTTAATTCCTTAAATTTGGGCAGAAAACGATGCTGTTTGTGGGGGTGCACATGCGTACAATGGATGGGACTGGATACATCTCCGGGTTCCAGTTTGCACCTTCCCTTTCCCCAAACAAGAATGATAATTTCAATTCCATATTATCAAAATGATGATAAAAATGGAGACACCAGTATCATTGACCTCAATAATTTCCTCTTTCCTAGTATTCCTAAGTTCCAGGGTAATGAGAAAGGTGGCAGCTTAAGAGTTTGCCTTTCAATGTTTATGTGAATGAGGAAAAAAGTACGCACGCGTGCATGTGTGTGTGTGTGTGTGTGTGTGTGTGAGAGAGAGAGAGAGAGAGAGAGAGAGAGAGAGAGACAGTGCTATCTTGTCTGCAGTGCTATCCAAGGGACACTATCAACTCTAACAATGGCACTGGAGAACTGCCCAATCATGCAGAGTGGGGGCGGTGAGTATCTTATAAAATTGTGGTTTGGCTGTGGAGAAGGAATACTAATTACAGTAATTTCTCAAGACTGCTTACCACATGCCTCATTACCATGCAGCACAGAGATGAATATGTAAATCATTAAGTACGTGTCAGATTAACTTGTGCACATTTCAGCAACAACACTGAATGCTGTTTGTGGGTAGTCAGTCTTCATAATTTATCACGCTTCCATTCTGGTCATTGGCCCATAACTTATAAGCTTGGAAGTGCACAAGGAAAGACAAGGTGAGGAAGAAATCAAATGAATATTTATAGTACTGTTAATTTTGAAAAAAATGGCACATACAAATGAAGATAAAAGGACACCATTGGAAAAAGTATGCTTGCCGTTCTATACCACAGGGATGTTTCTAATTTAAATTGACCTTAGATGTATTGATAGTTTGGGGACAACAGACACATCAGCAAATTTTATAATAAAATTCCCAAAGAATAAATATTTAGAAAATTGTACAACCGAGTTTCAAAAGGACATGTGAATATGTATTTTTTAAACTACGAATTAAAAAAAATACTTTTAGCTTTCTCTAAAACCACACCTATTCTATTACAAATAGTATTAAATATGTTTTCTAAGTGTTTTCTGTGTTAATTAGCACACAACACCTTGGGAGAATATGCCATAAAAATTAAAATGAGGCAAAGCTCATATGGATGAAAAGGAAGGAATCATTGAAAGTGAGCAATGGAAACATGTAGATAATTTGGGTCATACAACATGTGGCTAAGAAATGCAGTCATGGGGCAAGAGGGTAAATCTGATTCCTTTAACTCTAAGGAGCTTTAGTTTCAGCAAAATACTTTTATACAGACTATTTGCCAAATTTTGTTTCTGAGCCCTACACAGGTAGGTAGCCTATAGCAGGATGTGGACATTCACACCTTGGTATTTGGGCCTGGATAATCTTTGTTGTGGGGGGCTGTTCACTGACAGATTTTTTCCAGCATTTCTGGCCTCTATCCACTAGACACCAGTGGTATCACCCTTACTTTCAGTTGTGACAATCAAAAATGTCCCCACCATTGCCACACATCCCCTGGGGTGCAAAATTACCTCCTGTTTAGATCTACTACTTTATAACATGTGGAAATAAAAACTTTGTTAACAAAGTCATAATTGAAAGGCATGAGCCATGGCCACTCTTTCTGACAAGAATAGGAAAATTCTTTGATGAGAACTATTAAGACACAGGAGAAACAGACTCAGCAAAAAGGGCTTATTTTTTTTTTTAAGGTGGGTGTTGAAAGAGTGAGAAGAAATAAGAAATAAGGAAATGTTCTCTCTCACTTACAAAATTAAGAACATGGGATGTAAATTAATTTAGCAAACAGAGCAGATTATAAAAATATACTTCAGTTCCATATTATGGTTTAAATAGGGAGGTGAAAACTGAAAGATAAAATAGAGGAGGCATAAGTAGGAAAAGATGGAATAGGTAAGATGGAGGAGGTGGGGTGGCTGTGGGGGCGGAAGTAGGGCAGAACTTTAGAAGACAGAGACCTGAGATTGGTGCAGGGCTCTCTGTGCTGTCCTTCACAGGCCTTTCCTTCCCTCCGAGACCTTGAGTCCAGCCTCCTCCATGCCTGCTGCCCTCCTCCTCAGACCTGACGGCTGCCACTGTACCCCCAAGAGATGCTGGGATCGGAGACTGGCAGCAGGAAGGCAGATCACTCAATGCAGGGAATGACTTGTCACATGGGGCTTGGGAATTGGGAATTGCGGGATGGGAGATTTGCTGTACTATACAGAATAATTTCTTTTTGTGGGAGCATTTGGGTGGAGAATAGAGAAGAAGCTAACGTTTCAATGACAAGCTAATAAAAATGTAAGATAGGGCTTTGGCTGAAGAAATTGAACATAATAGAGCTATTTATGCTTTGTGTAATACTTTGAAGAATAATGTATGTTATTTGTTCTTAAAGAGTCAACAGCTAAATTTAGATTTGGTTTATACATAGGAAATATTTAATAAATACCTTCTAGTTCAACTGAATTTGATTCAATTTAAGTTAACCAGTGACTCCTATTTGACTCATAAGGAAGCTCTGAAGTCAAATGAAGTTAAATGACTTGCTCATGATCAAAAGGCAAGTTTTGGAATCTAGGATGAGATCCAGGTCTCCTTCATTCCAGAATCCAAGACTTTGTTCATGACAAAACTTGCAACCCATCTGTGGTTTATGCACCGGTTCTCTTTACCACTGAAGATACTGCACACCCTGATTTGGATGTGGAATATCCTCTAAAGGCCCATGCATTAAAGGCTTCCTCCCCAGTCCTCTGGCAGGTGGGGTCTAGTGGGAGTTCTTCAGGTTACTAGGGCATGCCCTTGAAGGGGTGGTGGGACTCTGCTCTCTTCCTCTTCTCTCTTTTACTTCCCAGCCATGAGAGGAGATGCTTTTGCTCCACCATATACCCTTGCATGTTGTGCTGCCACAGATCCAAGGCAGTAAAGCTGACAAATCATGGAGTGAAACCTCTAACAGCCTGAGCCAAAATGGACCTTTTCTCTTTATATGTTGATTATCGCAGGTATTTGTTACAGTGACAGAAATATACTGCTCATTCATTTCTTACTAAGAATTTGCACATGATCTTAGCATCCTTCCAAACACAAGGCTCTAGAGAGGTAGCCTGAATCAAATATCCTGCTTCCTGGCAGCATACCATGTTTGTTCTCCAACAGAAAGAAGAACATGGTAGGGATGTTACGCTGGCAGAACCATTATCCTTCTGCAGCTAGGGTGGTAGGAGAGAGGAAGGGTCAGGACTTAAGCCTGGGTGGTGTGAGGGATAGTGGCACTTTTAACAGAAGCAGTGGAGGTGGGAGCAGGAGCAGCAGAGCTGTACTACAGTGAATGTGACCTACCTTACATGCACTGAATTCATAATGAGGGAAGGGGACTCCCAGGTCTACCTCTGAAGCAGGCTCTTTAGGGCAAGACAAAGGCAGGGCCTTCTAACACTTGTAGCAATTTCAGCCCCACAGTGACAACCGTGGACTCTAAAAGGTATATATATGTCCAAAAGACATTGTCCAAAACATTTTTAAGCGAGTTGAAACAAAGAGGTTAGAAAGTCCTGATTTAACAGACATTACTATGAATCATTTTGCAAAGCAACACAATTTTTTTGTGATTAAAATAATTATCAAACAATAAAAGTTTAAATTTCCTCATGCCAAGTTTCATTTAAATGGAAGGAAAGGGATAGGGCAAAGAAATGGCTCTTTGACATCTTTCTCAATGAGAATTACAAACAGTTTCTGTAAAGCTTCACAAATGAAATATTAAACCTTAAAAGCTTAATCACAACAAGATGTTGTGATTTAAATTCTGAGTGAGTTGCCCTTCAGCATAAGATTAACAATGCAAGGTCTCCTGCCCTCCCCAGGATGGTCCTTAAACTTCATTGTGCCAGGAACACACAGCAAATTGAACAGAACACCATGGGAAACTTCTGCTTACGACTGGGAGGCAGGGGAACTGCTTATAGAAAGCCTTGACAGACAACTCATCGGGCCATTTTCGTACCTCCAAACAGCCGTACTTTCTATTATTTACATTTAATTGGTTTCATCTTGGTCTTTTTTTCTTTTTTTTTACCTTTACCTCATTTATTTTTATTTCTTTGCTATCTACTTTATGAATGTCTTGGTCAAGTTATAAACATGCTATTTATGGTACCATATGGTCAATGTCAGCCAAACAGTCTTTAATATTTTCTAAGTAACAGGATATTGTATTCAATGCTCTCAAAACTACTTTCAGTTAAAAAAAATGATATAGGGCACACATGTGAGCATGCACGCACACACACATACACACACACATTCTCTCTCTCCCTCCCACCCCTCTCTCTCTCTCTTTTTTCTCTAGAATGGAGACTTTCTATTCCCTCCAAGCCAACTTTTGATACATGGACTAAGAAACCAGAAAATTCAAATATACTTTACAATAAACCATTAAAAACCACAGACTAACATCATTTCTATTCAATAACATAAAATCACTAGTGATCCCTTTGCCAAAAACACAACAAACAAAAAGTCCTCTCAAACTCCTTGATGGTCTCAACGATGTCAATATTTCTCTGCACTTCAGTGAATTATGTACATGAAAGAATATTTTCATCTTAAGAATCCTTCATCTGGTTAGTTTCATTTTCAGTGAAGCAAACTTCAAACAGGGCCTTATATATTTATTAATAGGTATAAATGCATGGAAAAAAATCCCAATTCCATTTGTTTTGTAAGAGTTTAAAGCTGTGTATGTATGTGCTTAAGGGAGAAAAACAGCATCCCATAACTATGAATATTGCAGACTAAATATTATTGAAATAGTTTTTCAAACAGCTCAAACTGTCATATGACATTTCCAGTAGTAAAGAAACTTCTGTAAGTAGTGTTTTTTTCGTAGGGAAACCTAAAGGTCATATTCAGTGGGGGATTCTATTAAAGACTGCACTTGTTGCTCTGATAGAAGGAAAGGGGGCTGGGCAAAGTGTGGCGCGCTGGGTGGGCAAGGGTTTATTGCTTATAACTCCCCTACTCCCACTTCCTTGTATCTTTTGGGAAGAAGTGCTGGACAAATGAGGTAAGACACTGGGAGAACCAGAAAGGCTGATCTGAGTTACCCTTGTGCAGAGAGGCTGACAAAGTCAAGAACTTTTCAAAGATATCAAGCTACAATCCTGAGATAGCATAATATTCTGGCTCAATTCAATAGAGGGCTGCCTCTGGATTTTCCACAGGTGAGTTAATTCTCTTTAAGACCATCACAGCTGGGATTTCCTGATACCTATCCCAGTAGAAATTCCATTTCCTGTTATAAGTCCCACTAAGGTGACAATTTAACTAACTGAATAAACAAGATCTAAATGAAGTTTAACTCTTCCTAAGTGGATTTTCACTTAAAAAGTGGAAACAAACTGATCCAAACATATTTTTCATTGTTAGAGTGTTGTTGAAATTGGTATGGAGTGGGTATGGAATCTCGTGACTCTTTTCCTCTCGAGGTAGTTCCTGGGATCACTGGACCCCTTTCCCAGTTCCTGAATTGTCAAGAGACTCAGCCCTCCAACCATATGGCATCCAACTGCCCGCCACCCCCATCTTTATATGTGGGACTCGTGAAAAGAAAGACAAAATGAAAGCCACTAAAATAAATTTAGAAAATGGATGCTTTCTGATTTTCCCTTGATTGGTTGCTCAAATATCTTTTTTCCCCCTAAAAATCAAGGAATGTCATAATGACAACAAAGCCTTTTGCTATTTGTGGAATGAATACACCATATAATGAGAATAATGCATAAGAAATATATTTCAAAAACTCAGATTTAGGATCACCTCTGAATGTTCTGAAAGACTTCACAGAAGTTGCATTTGTGCTCAGTATTGAAGGATAGGAATGAGCACGGGCAGAGATGAAGGAATGAAATCTTGAATTATGCCTGGGAACATGGGAATGGCCAAGTTGAATATGAACACAGGGTATTTGACGAGGGGAAGAAGTTATTGATAAAGAAAGGAAATGTGGCTTGAGAGCGATGTGGAGGACTCTGAAGTCCTGTCTCAGTTTGATTGGCTCTGAGAAATCATGGAAGATTTGCTAGCCTTGCCCGGGTTGAAGCAAAGATTGATTGGGCAGTGGTTTGAAAATAGTGTAGGGGGGAGAAGTCCCAGGGACCAGAATGGGGACCTTATGGTGAAAGGAGAATATGGTACATTCATGAGGCTGCTCTGGACCCTAAAGTGATTCCATGTCCTAGAGTTCTTAACTAGGGCCCTAGCCACCAGCATGATTCAATGGAGCTCTGGGGTTCAGGCTTAGTGTGGGTTAAACAGATGTTTCTGAGCGAGCCTAGGACCCTTACCACCACCTTTGATGTCGTTTCTATGGAAATACATTTTGTTTCTCAAAAAACACCTAAAAGTGTAAGTGTAGAACATACCTGTTTATAGGTAGGAGTTATCAGAATAAACAACTGGTATTATTATCATATATATTATCTTTAAGTTTAAAATAACATTTCTAAGAACATTAATATTTTTCCCCTCTAGATTTTGGAGCTGCTTTGAGATTTTTAGTCTAGACAGATTCACACTCTTAAAAAATAAGCTTTTGAGTTTTGGATCTTAAAATAGGATTGTGCTGACATTACAATACAATTCAAGAAGGAATAATGGTTGGGATAAGCTTTGTTTCTTCTGATGAGGTTTGAATTAGTAGGAGATAGATAATACAGAACACAGAAATGATGGAAGGAAATAAAAGGGTTTATAGGTATTAGTTAAAAGATCTAAGACATTTGGAATAAAGAACAGAAATTACAGAAGAAGTCTGAGCAAATGCTATCTATCATTTCTCAACAGAAGATGAAAAATTTCTCATCATCCAAAGAGGCAGGTCATTTAGCTAATCAAATCAAGAAGGGGAAAATGTTAAGGGCAAAGAAAAAGAATGTAGATTATGCTAATTCTGAACTAGGTTAGATAAGAGAGGCTTTTCAATCTGCCTCTTCTTGTGGTGCTCTCATGCATAGGGCCATGACTTAGGTAATCAACTCCTATTGTTGCTTTTTTATTTTTTGTTTTTATAACTTGGTGTTGAGAGAGGAGTCAGATGTACAGATTGTCTTGAATAAGAAACCATAAAGCATATTTGCAATAAAAAATACATAATTCTACAAGCAATAGGAAACAGGGAGCATATTCCCAGAAGTTTCCATATGTTGATAAGCACAGACTGGAGCTCGTGGGTTGTCACGAGCTCTCAGTAAATATGTTCGTATTGTGTCAGTCCTAACAACACATAAGTCCTGTATCATACAGTAAGGGCTATTTTGAGCTACAGAAGAAGAACAGGGCTGCTAGGAGTCTCCTGGGTTTGATTCAAGGTGGCTCTTAAACCCCAAATGGCCCCACGGAAGGGGTTCTTGGCCATGTGCACATGTGTACCTATACATAAGTCCTTGCTTCATGGCACATATATATCAAGACATCAGTGGGTGCCTGAAACCACAGAAAATATTGAATCCTACATATACTACATTTTTTCCTATGTGTGCCTACTTTTGATAACGTTTAATCATAAATTTGGCAAATAGATTAACAATACTACTAATAAAACAATTATAACAATATACTAAAATAAAATTGTGAGAATCACAGCTCTTACTTTTGGGGGGCTATTATTAAATGAAATTAGAACTTGAATATTTCCTTCCTGCCTCTCTCCCCCACCCCTTTTTTTTTTCCTTCATGCTGGAAATAGGAAACATGGATGTACACTTTTTTGTTAAAACATAGAGTTCCTAGCCAGGCATGCCGGTGCACATGTATAATTCCAGAGACTCTAGAGGCTGAGGCA
The DNA here is from genome assembly GCA_004027875.1 of Aplodontia rufa. Classification (NCBI taxonomy): domain Eukaryota; kingdom Metazoa; phylum Chordata; class Mammalia; order Rodentia; family Aplodontiidae; genus Aplodontia; species Aplodontia rufa. Next base: position 79,795 of record PVKS010000869.1, on the reverse strand, counting down.
GGTGGACTTCAAGTTCGAGACCAGCCTCAGCAACTTAGCAAGGCCCTCAGCAACTTGGCAAGACCTTGTCTCAAAATAAAAATTAAAATGGGCTAGGGATGTGGCTCAGTGGTTAAGCAGCCCTGGGTTCAATCCTCAGTATCAAGAAAATAAACCAAACAAGCAAACAAACAAATAAACAGTTCCTCAGACTTAACAAAAACACTAAAACTGTATAGACACTCTGGGAGTCACTGTGGCAGTAACCCCGGCACAGAATGGAGCGTGACGAGTCTAAAGTGGCAATAAGCGTCTCTGTAAGGAATAGGAGAGCAATAACTGCAGACAGGGAGGGGAAAGAAGAAGCATGGAGAAAAAGAAGAACAGGTTTCACCTAAAAAAGCTATCTTTCTGTGTAATTCATCATTTTAGAAATTAACAAAAGAAGATGCTGACCAATGGAAGGATGTGAGAATAGATGGAATCCTTCAGATCTTCTTGAAAAATGATCAATGGTTCCAATTTCAGAATATAGGACTATGGAGACTGCTAAAATTTGCCAGCAATAGCTCCCTTTTCTGAGATAAACTCCTATACGCAGGAGAAATATGGACGCTGCTCCAAGTCGTGGTCCTGATTCTCCTGGGATGTCTATTCACTGCCACTGCCGTAGGACACCCAGGGGACACATGGAAGATCTGCTCTTGGAGAGAAGCCTGGGATTTCTGTGAGGTTTCCCCTGGCTCCAGAGTTTCTCCCCTGGTATCAGTTAGCCACATGGGATCCTACCATTCTGGCCCAGACCCTGGGATTGGTCCTAGTGTGGCAGTGTGTATGCCTTAACGGCTGGGTGGGACACTGCCAGCAGTTAGTAGGTAGGGTCTCTCCACACACACAACTTTCGAGCTCCGTGAAGCTGCCCTGTGGTTTTCGGGGTTTTTTGTTTATTTGTTTTGTTTTGTTTTTAGAGAGAGGGACAGTGAGAGAGAGAGAGACAGAGAGAATCAATTTTTATTTAGTTTTTCACATGGCCTTCCTTGCTCTGAGACTTCGTTGCGTACGTGGTGCTGGGGTTTGAACTCGTGTACTGGCCAGGCAAGTGCCGTAACCGCCAAGCCACCGCTCCAGCCCCTGCCCTGTGTGTTTTGAATTAGAGTTGCTACAGGGCTAGGAGCTGAGCAGTTTCTTGTACTGAGGTTATCCAGACAGGAAATGGTTTAGGGCTGTACAGCAAACCATCTTAAAGAGTTCATGCACACCTCTATTTTATTAGGGAATTCAAAGAACTGGCTGGATAAAATACCATCTACCCCAGCAGTGGGCCGATGGCTGGCTGGATGGTTTGGACAGGAAAAGTGTGTGCTATTTAATGGCACACATTAGATTCCTGTAGTCAAGCTGCCCTTTGACCCTGACATCACAGCTATGGGGTCCTCCAAGAGGCACCTGACCTCTGCAGCCACACTTCCCATGGGAGCAATTATTTGGTCCTTGGGGACCATCACACCTAGCCCCGCAGACGCACATTTCACAGGGTGCCTCTCCCACACTAAAGCTCAGTCAACACAGCCCTTCCTTCCCAAAGCCTGACTTCTTTGCATCTTCTTCATATTCCTCAGCGTTGAGCTGGGGATGTAGGGGTCTCTCAGGAAATCCTGTCTGACTTTGAAGAGCTTTGAAGATGGGTGACTTATTCTAAGGAAGTGCCTCCCACCACTTGGCACGACGTGAAGCTCTTCTGGACCACAGACACTTGGCTTTGACTCATGTCTGCCCAAACAGCCTTGCGTTGTCTTTCAGCTGAAAGTATAAACCCATAAACATTGCTAATGCCACGCCCCATCATACCTACCCAGATACTCAGATACACAGGGGAAAAGGAGGAAACTATATGTTCTTTCACTAGCACCTAAACAAAATGCATTTCCTCCAATTATATACTTATACCTCAAATTATTTTCTCTTGTCTTCACTTTATTGAATACTTTCCTAAAACTGTGTCAACTATGAATTTTCTAACACAACTCTTTATCACTTGGCACTTTTATTAAACTTTTATTTGATAAAGAATTTTAAAGTATTTTTCAACTCTTTATTCCTAACCATCTTCTTAAAGAAATTATTTTTACTAGAGAGTCACAGAAGAAGGATGTAAGCAGCATATCCTTTTGGCTATCATAGCTTTAATTTGCCCACCAGACCACTTTTTTTTTCTTTCTTAAAACTCTGGCTGCTCAGGATAGGTAATAGACAGATGTGAGTGATAGGAACACGGGGTTAAGGGGATAATTCCATAAACTGGCTCCACTGTGCTGATCCCCACATGCTTTCTTTTCAAAATCAATTTAGCTGCAGCCCTGTGTGACCTAAGACAATAGGATATGCTAGATTTCTTAGCAACAAGGTGTTATCTGCAGAAGAAATGCAGGTCTGAGAGCCTCATCCTAATGGAAAAGAACACAAGTTACTCTGAAGGGAAGACTTTGTGACATTTAACTGGACCAGATTCCAGGACTCAAGGAGACAGGATAATTAAAAGCAAAGCCCCTAACCATAAAATCTGCCAGAACAAATTCTAATTAGAACAGATGAGCACAGGCCAAGGTGACTCAGAGTTGCCTTCAATCTTTAACATGCCATTATAATAGTAAAATCTCCTCTCCATGGAGTAAGACCATGCACAGTGGGGACCTGGAAGTTTGATAGAGGTAGTCTGGGAGGGACTCTCTGGAAACTTCCCTGGTACCCTCAATAAAACTAGAGGGGTGACTGTACCCTTTCCTTCCTGAGGGGACCTACTCTATCCATTGAGTGTCTCCTCTTCCTATCCCTTCTAATAAATTCATGCCTGCTACTTGGAACAACAAGTCTGAAATCTTTCCAGCATGGTTGCAAGAAACAGTAAGCAAGGATATCTGCAGTCACTTTGGCTCTGCAGATAGCCTTGCTCTGCGACACTCTGACACCTTGCAATGTTAAGCAAAAGTGGATGAAGATAATTTTTGTTTATATAGTCTTACTAATTTTTCCTAGCAAAACCTGTACCATGGATCATATGAAAGCTTTGGAAATGGGAAAAATTTAAGGTTTATGCTTCTAGAAAAATAGAGGCTACAGAGTTAGGACTACCACAGGACACCCATGGGACACACAGCAGATCTGCTTTTGGATAGAAGACAGTGGGATTTCTGTGAAGTTCCCCTGGCTCTAGAGCTTCTCCCCAAGTATCAGCCACATGAGGTCACAACACTATGGTTCAGACTCTTGGATGACCCTGGTGTCTTTACACATTAAGAAGTGGGTGGGTCCCACTTCTGAATGCATAAATACTGCAACAGCTTAAAACTTGTGGGTAACTAGTGGTTATGTGGCTGATCAGAGCATTCACCAGAAAAAAATGAATATTTCTTGAATTATAGCCTGGATTATTTTAATTTCAATTTGATGATGTCAGAATAGGAAAGAGGTAGGAATTTTCAGGGAATAAGAAGAGAGATTAGCACCTTATGACCCAGCTATCCCACTCCTGGGTATTTTCCCCAAAGAGCTTGAATCAGCATACTATAGAGACACAGCATACTATAGAGCTACATCAATGTTTATAGCAGCTCAATTAACAATAGCTAAACTATGGAACCAAGCCAGATGCCCCTTGCTGATAAATGGATTAAAAAACCTTGATATATATATACATATATCTATTTTGCTATTAGAGGGAACAATATCTTGGCATTTGGACGGAAATGGAAAAAAATCATGTTGAGTGAAATATCCCAAACACAGAGACTTTTTTTTTTTTTTTTTAAAGAGAGGGACAGTGAGAGAGACAGAGAAAGAGAGAAACAACTTTATTTAGTTTTTACACATGGTCTTTGTTGCTCCAACACTTAGTTGTGTACGTGATGCTGGGGTTTGAACCCAGGTCCTCGTGCTTGCCAGGCAAGCGGCGACCGCTGAGCCACCGCTCCAGCCCCCCAAACACAGAGACTTAAGAGCAGAATATTTTTTCTCATATGTGGAACCAAAAGTAAAACCTAAGACAAGATGAAAGTTAGCTAAGTTTAAATAATAAACTCACCATAGTTGAAATTTCATATAAGCTGGGCGAATGATTACTATGAGGGTGGGCGGAGAAGGGAGGGAGGCAGGGAGGAGAGGGAGGGATAAAAGGGGTTTTCAGTACAATTGGGAACACTTGACTCCCATGAGAAGCCTAACTATACACAGGCAGGCAGAGAAACTCGGAAATTTCATAAATTAACATACATATTTGTGCTCATTTTCAGATATAGATTGGGGGTATTACAGAGGAGACATCAGAGTGGGGAGTGGATGAAGTGGGGAGATCCTGGACTAGGATCAGCCCTAACTTACCTCGTCAATATCCATGTATGCATGAATATGTATCAATGATTCCCTCCAGTATGTAAGACTATGTTGAGCAGTTAAAAAAATTAAAGACTGTGTAGAGTTATAAAAATAAATGCATTTTTGCTTCAAAAAAAGAAGAGAGGTTAGCAAAATTATTGTTAAAGAAAAAGATAGTAACTCAGTGTTTTCTGAGGTTGCTAAATTATTTGTTCATGAACCATCTCACAAGAATCTAGAAGTATTTTTGAAAGCCTGGATCACAATTTATTCATCACTATATCCCCAGCATCCAGCTTAATATCTGGAAAGTAGCAAAACTTTTCATCCTTCAATCAAATATAAATAATAAGAAGAATGTAGTCAGCCCTCAGGATCTGTATGGCATTGGTTCCAGGATCCCAATGGATAACAAAATCTAGGGACACTCTAGTCCCTTGTATAAAATGGCACATCCTTCTATATTCTTTAAATGATCTCCAGTACAATGCAAATGCTATGCAAATAGTTATTACACTGCATTGTTTAGAGATCAAGAAGAAAAATGTCTATGTGTTCAGTATAGACACGATTTAAAAAAATAGTTTTGATCTTCAGCTAATGAATCGGTGCATGTGGAACCTGTGGATGTGGAAGACTGTGTGGAAAGATGAAAAAAAGATAATTGGATAAAGCCAAAGATTTCAGGAATTGCTTTATGAGGCAATAAGTAGAAAATAAATACTGAAAAGACACATTTATTATTGTGTTATGCTTTGGGATCTTTAATAAGCACTTTCCCATGGGAAGGTAGAAAACATAAACATAAAAAAGTTCTAGTATAATGATGTCATATTAGGTATTTAGAACAATTAATTTTTTAATCTTCGGAACATATTACTGTTTTATCATTGAAGAAATGGAACTCCCCCCTGCCAAAAAAAGTCACAGAAATTCAACAGTTCTGAGTCAACAGTAAGAACTTGCTAGAAGAAATCACTTGTGTAATAAATGCTCTTACACGGTGTGGTTCCTTTAAACCCCAGCATCCTAATTTTATGGGCCACACAGCTCCAAACTGTATTCCCTGCTTTTGACTTCTGAGGTTTTCCTAGCAAAGTTAAAGTTCTGAACATTTGATTAAAAAATAAAGGTGTGCTGGGGTTGGAGGCAGACTAAAAGGCTATTCTGAGGTAAATTACCTAAGCATAAATGAAAACATTTAGTTGCTGTTTTACTCGTTTTGATTTACACCAACCTTTCTAGACTAGGACCAAATAAACAGTGAGAATATCTTTTATTCAAAGCAATTCAAACGTTCAAGCCTGATATACAGTTGCAAGGAAGAATAAGTATCTTTTAAAAAAAATAAACAAGCAAATAAGTCAAAGGAATTTGACTTTGACTTTAAGGATCGCGGTGTCAGGGAAGTCTCAGGTCAATACAATCTTCAGGTACTGGGGGATGAGGTGTCAATCACTTTCCCAAATGACTTTCAGGTGCCAGTTAATAAATTAATTTAAACCATTGGGGAGGCCCATACCAAATTTCCAGAATGCTAGGGAGCATAATCCCAAGAATTTATGGGCAAAAGAAAAAAACGAAACACCCATAATAAACTAACTTTTGCATTTGAACACAGAAACTGACCAGCAATTTCCCAGTGAGAGCTAATGGGCATTTGAAAGGACTGTGATAAAATCTGACAGCTCAGCACAGACGCATAACAAATCCAAGGAGCAGAGTCCCCCACTTGTGACTTCCCCAGGATTACGTCTACCTCTAGAAAGCCCTCTCCTGCTGACTCTTCCTGGCTGAGATTGCCTTCCTTTCCCTCATCTTGGTTTCTTTCCCCCTGTGTAAAATGCTCAGCTCTGCCTGTGATAGGAGCAAAGAGCAAGCAGACACTCAATACGCATGCCAGTCGCCATCCTCCAAACCTGCCCTTCCCTTTGTCTTTTCTCTTTGTCTTCTTCGGTTATGCATCCTTCTTTCTTTCCTTCTCCATCCTCTAGATATCCTTCCTCTAATAGGCCAAAATGTGAAACACACACTCACACACGTGATGGTGAATATCCATCTATACTGACTTTAAAACATGTTCATTGGATCGCGATGGAGGTTAGGACATGCTATCCCAAAGCATGGCGCTTTGGAAGCTGAGGGAATTTGAGAGACTGCATGGGCTGCAGGAAGGTCTCTTTTACTTTCTTCCCACCCTTCTCTGGTGAAGAAGGTCATGAAACCTAGGAAGGAGCTTGTGACCTTCCCCTGAATCAGGTCGTAAGACCCTCTTGTGACAGGTGGCCTCTCTATACCTGTACGAAAGGAATAACCTTCTCTGTGAACGTGAAAGGTCACAGAGAAGAATCTGAACAAACAGATTCTTAGATGCTAAGTTCCCTCAGTTTTCTACCCAGATCGTATAGAAAGAGATCCCCCCTTGGGATCAAAAGCGCCAAGCTGTTTAACTTCTGAATTTCCTCATACTGAGAACAAGCTGGGCTTGAAGGGAACCCAGTGAACCTGAGGCAAAGGCTCCTTTCTAACTAACAGCCTGGAGCTAAATCGGCATATGTATATTTCCTACCTTTGTTCCAATGTGGCTCCTCTCCTTCTATAAAATCTTTCCAAATGTGAGTCCCCAAAGATGGAGATTTTTTTTTTTTTTAAGAGAGAAGGACAGTGAGAGAGAGAGAGAGAGAATCAATTTTTATTGAGTTTTTCACATGGCTTTCATTGCTTTGCCACTTGGTTGCGTACCTGGGTGCTGGGGTTTGAACCCATGTATTCGTGCATGCCAGGCAAGAGCCGTAACTGCTGAGCCACCGCTCCAGCCCAAGATGGAAATTTGAGAAAGAAAAAAATATCCTCTGTGCCCCTCAAAGCTGACTCTCAATAAAACAGAGATTTTCTTTCCTTACCAACCTTTCTTCCAAGTTTTAGTGGACAGGTGGTGAAACCTTTCCTTCCTCATTTCAATATCTGTTTCACCCTATTGTATTCTTCCACGTTTGTTCACTTTTAATCAAACTTAGCTTTAAAACACTCAGGTTTAGCCATTTCTTTGTGCCTTCATTTCCTTATGAAGACTTCTGTGTCACAAAATAACTTAGATTATAGAAGCGTGTATGTTTTTCTCTTGTTAATCTGCCTTTTGTTAGGGAGATCTCCACCAGGAACTAAGGAGAGGTGAGGAGGGTATTTTGCCTCCTCCACAAGTGCAGACAACTAAACCCATTGCAGGGTTGGTTGCAGGCAGGGTTGGGTTTGGTTCTCTCTGCTCTTGTTGGGGCCCTCAGCTTCTCCTCGGGTCAGGAGGTTTCAGAGGTCTGTGGCCTGCAACACACTCAGCCCTCTCTAGGTGGGAGCTCAGACAATCCCTGACAAGGATTCAAGAGGCAAAGGACAAAACTTCGAGGAAGAGGAAAAGCAAAATGGAAAGCGAGCCCAGTCCATAGCAGATCTAGTTTTCATTTTCTCATGTTTTAAATTTTTTTAAAAAAAGAAAAAAAAAAGCTGAAAACAAAATGAAAATGAAACTTATAAAGTGGAGACTGACTTCATTTGAATCTCAGTTGCATGACCCCCACCTACATGTTTCAAGTTCCATGGCAACAGACATTTCTCAAATCATTCCTTGTCCTGAGAATGAGGTAAATAGAGATCAGCATGGCGACTTCTACGAGGAACTGCCCCTTGGAAGGTGTTTCCTAGCTGGCTGGAGACTGCACAATTGGTCCCATCTCTGAATTCAGAATCCAGGGAGCCTTCCAGTGGATAGGCAGTCATGGTGAGGGCAAAACACCTTCCCACTCACACCCAACACACCAGACAGAGGAGAGAACAAGTAGAGACCATGTCTAACACCTGTTATCCATCTGCTACTCTGTTCTCTGAAGGTCGCTGCAAATGGCATGCCTACTACTCTTAGACCTACTAGGATGTGAACCTTTCAGAATGACATGCAAAAGGACTGGGTCCAATCTCTGTTCTCATGAGGCTCATACACAACATACGCAGACTTTCATTTTGTTTCCTGAATGGCATTTAAAAATAAATTTGGGATAAATGTACTCTTCCCCCCAATCAAGATATAATTTGTGATATAAATCACATCAAGTTTTATAATGAAAGGAACTTGTGGTTGTTATAGATGGCTGCAATACTTAATGCCTGGCAGACGGTCCCTCTAGGAGTTGGCCCAGATTCAAGCCTGAAGTGTGGAATGCTGAGGTGTTGTGTGGGTGAGATATTGCAAGCTTATGCAACAGAGGACAGCATTCCAAATATTAATTGAGAGATCAAGTGGAAAATATTGATTTCCAATGTTCTATTTATACTTAATTGCAGTAACGGCTTTCCATGGACCAGACTCTTGTAATGTTAAAGGGGTATCATGAAATCAGCCCTGATGTTGAAACACTGAGATTCCAACACGACATGAGTACCTCTGTTGAGCAACCATGACATGCCAGGTAGTGGAGACAAAGTAGTAAACAAGATAGTCAATGACTCAAAAGCAAATTGCCCAGACTCTCTGAGTATATTATTGACATAGTAAAATAAGTATTAATAATCACCAGCTGTATGTCCCAGATAGATAGTTGTAAGGTTCCAATACAGAAATTCATAAAAGCATTCTGAAAATGATAATAATCTATAACAACATTTATTCTATTTCATTAGTTGATTTATAGTTTGTCAAATGGCCCCAAAGAAATCTTTATTAAGAGTTTCAAACAAAGTTCTAAAACTTCGTTTAAAAAACTACATTTAAAAAGTATATTATTTTCTCTAACTTGGAGCTATAGATTTATTTCTTGGGGAACAACAAGCATCCCCGCCTTTGCCCCTTCTCCAGGCCTGCGTCATCTAAGACAGTGTTTGGCAATAATTCTATATAGCATCTTCAACAAGTATACAATTGGAATCTTTGGATCAAGTGGTTTAAACTTTTTTTTTTTTTAAGCAGGGAATTCTTTCTTCAAATCTTATCTAGAGCCCAAATGAATGGAAAGATGCCAGTGGGATGTTTCAGCTAAGGGGAGGGCTCATCCTCTGAATGGGCAGCCTGGGGATCTTCTTGGAACTTAGGGAGCCCTATATCAGTTCGATCATCTCAATCGTATTCCTATTCCTCATTTGGACCCCTCTCTTTTCCCTCTCCCAAAAGGCACTATAGCTTAATGGTTAAGAGGGTGGACCCTTAAGTTAGGCAGGCTGGACTCACATTTTGGTTCTAACCAGTTAAAGATTTTCCTTCTCTAAACTTCACACATTCCTCCTCTGTAAAACAGGGATAATATCAGTACTACTACGTAAGGGCATTGTGAGAACTGCACAAATCCATTTGTGGAAAGAGCTCAGCACACAGCCTGGCAGACAAAATGAACTCATTAATCAATAGCAATTGTTTTCCTCTTCAAATTCACCCATATGCCATGGCCAGATTCCTTTTCATAATTACTGTATGCCATGTGTCATTGCTGTGTTTCAAACTTCACAGTACTTCTGTCTTCTCTATTATATACTAAATAAGCCACTCATTCTAGTATGTGCATATGTGTATCTGTGGATATCTCTATATAGCTATAACTATTTCTGCATCTATATGTCTTCCACCAAACTCCCCAATGTCATATGCTTTGTCCACCAATCCACGGTCCTATCCTTCATATGTCCATGCCTTGATACATATGGAGCATAACTATGCGCAGAGTACAGAGGAAGGGACAAGCCAAATAAGTATAAGACAATATTTGATCTGGATTTCCTAAGTAAATAAGAGCAGCAAAATACATAAGAGGACAAAAATATCAAGAATATTGAGTAATATATTCCAAGGGTGAAATGAATAGTAAGAACGAGCCTGTTAACACACTAGAAGAGTTGGTAATATTCTTCAGGAGGTAGACTTCAAGCAGGAATTGAAGGGCTATGAGTAAAGTTGAAGAAAATGCATGGGGACTGTGGAGGAAACCAGTGAACCTCATGGAGGAGTTAATGAGAGACAAGGCTGAGACCGTGGAGGGTAAGGATAGCCTTGGTTCTGCACCTTCAACTTTGCTGGAAGTTTCCTAATCTGGAATTGAGGGCCAGTAGACTTCAGGCTGTGTGGATGGGAGGGGACACCTGCTATGGGGACCTCTCTACCTAATACCCCTACACAGGAAAAGCTGATTGTATCTTCCTCCCACCTCCTCCTCCCATGCGCCCCTGTTACAGTGAACCAGTACTACCCAACAATGTCCCCACACACCAGTTGACACTCACCATTCCTCCCCTTCAGTCCCCATCTTCAGTGAGTCTCGATGGCCATTCATTTCTGCTTTTAAATGTTCCTTAATTCTGTCCCCATGGCCAACAACCCAAAGCAGGTCACCAGCACAATGTCTATTTAAACTGCAACCTAACTGGACACCCTGCATTCACTCTTCAGTCCTTCTAATCAATTCACAAATGCTTCCAGAGAGATCTTTTTAAAATGTACACTGGATCACATCATCACTGTTTCCTGTTGTTCCAATGGTTTCCCAAGTTTTTACGATGGTTTTAGAAGGCTCATCACAACCTGGACCCTCCCTCTTTTCTTGACACTTTTTCCATACCTCCTTTTATTTTAGCCATTAAAGATTTCTTTCAGTTCTTCAATGTCTGGTATTCACGCATGTGTACTTTACCTGAAACCACTCTTCTCTCACCCCACAGCCTTCCTACCATATGACACCCACACTTACTCACCCACTGACTCATCCGTCTTACCTTGGTGGCCTGGTTAACATGTGCTACTCTTACAGGTTTCCACCTTAAAATCTACTTCCTGTAAGAACACTTTCCTAATCTCAAACCTTAGATCCACAATGCATGGTCTCACAGTCCTTTGTGCTTCTTTTTGCATAATATACATCATTGCTGTAATTATTCATTTGCTATCTGTATCTCACAGGAGACATTAAGGTCCCTGAGGCCAGCACCCTATGTGCTACATGAGACATGGTAGCAGCAGCTAGAACAGTGCCTAGCTGGACTAGATGCTCAATGAATATTTGTTGAATGAAAGAAGAGAGAACTAAGATTGCTTAAGTGGCTTTTGCAGTAACTCAGAGTGAAAGAAGGATCTAGGGACATTTAGGAAGACACCTTGGTGGGCCTGATGATGAAAGGAAAGGGTAGACCAGATGGCAAAGCATTGAATGAAGGAGGAAATGGCACTGATGACACAGCCAGATGTCTGAACTAGAAGCTGACTTTTGGAATTTAATGTTATGTTAGAGGTACATGTGGATAGAGGAATGTAGTACCTGTCACCTGAATGTTCCCTACACCCCTGCTGATGAAGAACTCTATCCAACAAAAAACTTTAGTAAGGTTAGAAAGCCTGCTCTGATCTTGAAACATAAAGCGAGGGTGGTTTCTATTTGTTTGGTTTGAATTATGACTTCAGCTGAAACATGCCTCACATTTGAACTCTTTTTCTCTTAAAATCATTATGAAAAAGACAGTGGGAAAATGAATCCCATGTTAGAAAGTAAATAATAGGTATTGTATTTTTACACCCTTGAACACAGTTGATGACCTGTGAGTATTTCTCTAGGTGGTTATAGTTTGTTTCAGGTACCATCTGCCTATCACTTCCCCTCCACCCAGCTTTACCCATGAACTCCTTGCAGAGAGGGACCACATCCCCCACACCTGCTGCACAGTACCCAGTTCAGAGCTGAGCACCCAGCAAATGATTAACTTATTAATCAGTTCTGTTAGACACAGAATAGAGCACTGACTGAAGGACAGATCTGGGTTCTGAATCTGCTTCTTTATGCAAAATAACTAAAAGCCTCTATCTCTCTAGAGACTGTAGGAAGCAGTGCACACAAGCTGTAGAGAACATAAAACTTCATGCTTTCTATTGTTATTAATCCTGCTTGGAATTTTGGCCCTGGAAAAGAATAGAGAGAGATGGAAGGGCATTGGCGTTTCTTGAACATCAATCCAGGCCAAGGACCACGTCAAACACTTGACATGTGGTTTGTTTAATCCTCATGTTAACCCTAAGACAAAATTGGCTCTGAGCTGTTAGACACTTCACCAAAGTCATACAGCCTCAAGGGTCCCAAGTGGCACAAGACGTCTGTCTTCATGCTCACTACTATCACAGGATACCTCAGAGCTCGTCTCTGGGCACTGGTTCGCTTTGGACCTGAGGGAGCAGGGGCCTGGAGAGCTGCCTCATGGGAATGACACGTTAACATGGGGCTTCAAACCATGATTCTAGAAATGAAAGTCTGGGTCTGGGTCCTTTTCTTCTGAAAATGACTTGGCTTCTGTGCTGGCACCTTAAAGGACTGGAGTAACTGCTATGAATCAGGACCTTAAGCAAGTGAATGCCAGTCAGCCAGCAAACTAGCCAGTGAAAGAGCAGGAGCATCTCAAGAAGGGAGGGCACTGGAAAGATCCTGGCCTCTTCTGCTCTAAGATCAAAAAAAAAATGTGAGTGGATAACAATAGTCCATAGGGGCCTTAGATACCAGGGTCTCAGACTCCTGGAAGATGTGCTAAGCGACCTGCCTGAGGTCACATTCCAGTCTGGCTCAGAAGAGGAGTCAGACTCCCAGCTGGGCTCCAGAGCAGACTCTGAGATACTACCAGCTTTACAACTTCACCTTCCCCTGAGCTTCTCAAAGGGCAACTGAGTCACTGGGAAGCTAGCCAGGGCCTGGTGGGCTGCCCTGGGACTGAGAAGCATTGTGAAGGAGGAGACAATCAATTCTGTGGGTGTTGGGAGGCTTATGAGAAAGCAGTAGGGGGCAGAGAGGCTATAAGACAAATGATACAGCTGGTGGCACTAAACATAAAGGACATGCTGGCTCAGCCCCCTGATTCACCAGTGAGTCATGTCTGGAGCAGGAAGACTTGAATCGTATTTTGGGAAAGGGCAGTGAGGTAAACTTCCAGAAGGTCTACATGTTCTCTTTTATCACCAGAAGTGAAAAGAACAATCACCAATAATAACAATTAAATAAAGGCCAAACTTTTATATTAATTAAAAGCTGTGTAATGCATATCCTGGCCAATTTTTAAATCACTGTGAGCTATAATTTATCCCAATAAAGAGATGGCCTTGAGGCAAAGACAATGTGGAGTCTGTGTGGCAAATCAAGGTTCGTGTCCTATTTCTGCCACAAACTAACCATGCGGTCTTGGGAAGGTCACATTATCGTTCTGAAATTGGACTTCCATATTTGCACTCATCTCGAGAAAATTAAAGACACCACAAATCAATGAATGCACACTGCTTAGCATGTGACATTCAGTATCAAATGTCCCATAAAGGACAGCAGCGTTTCTTGGTAGTAGCGGTAGTAATATTTCCATGCTTTGTATTTCTGTATGTTCAGTTGGTGGATATGTTCGGTTGGGAACAAGGTGTCAGACATAGGTCTTATGTCCCAGAAGGGTACAATTCTATGAAGAATGCCCTTGAAGGACAGAAGAGTCTCAGGGGTCCACTGGCCCTTGTCAAGAATACTACAAAAAAATTTCAGGGAAACTTCACACTCACTCATAAGACAGAGAAAAATAAAAAGCAGAACAAATGTACATGCTAAACTAGATCCTGTTTGAGCAAAAGAAGAGGGCACAGTGGACCAAGACATACAAGAGGAGTCATAAGGAGAGCATTTTGTGTTTCAGCTTGCCAAGTCATCCAACGTTTTACCCATGTGTCACAACAGAACTACTCCAAACCTTCATCTCCCCCAAAGTACATGTCTCCATTTTTCCAACGTCCTTAAAAGCCCTTGATGTGTACAACCCCTTCCGTGAAGACCTCCTTATGAACTGGATATTCTGACTAAAGTCTGGAGTTTCTGATCTCAGTTAAGTAAGAGCAAAATCTTTCCTTTCTTTTTTATAAAGGGTAAATATCCCAGAGCATCCAACAACCCATTATATATGCCCTGCAAAACAACAACAACACACTATTAAGATCAAATTTTTACTTTGGATCCATAGGACAGTTTTGGGGCTATATCACTTCTAAAAGTTGAAAACTTAGCATTTTGTGTGTGTTTATACACACACCTATATTTGAATATGTTTCTTTTTCTGGAGTAGAATTCATAGCTTTCATTAGGTTCTCATGAGGGAGCATAATCCCCAGGAGTCTAAGAATCAGTGGCTCAGGCCAGGATTCAGCAAACTACTGTCTGTAAGCCAAATATGGCCCACTGCTTGTTCTTGTAAATAAAGTTTTATTAGAACACAGCTACACTCATGTGTTTACCTATTGTCTGTGACTGTTTTCATACTATATCAGTAGGGCTGAGTTGTTGCAACAGAGACCACAGGGCCCATAAAGCCTAAATTATTAACTATCTTGCTCTTTTCAGAGAAAGGATGCTGATCCCAAATTTAGATAATCACTTTCCCAACTATCCAGTATACTCAGTTGCTGGCTAATAGTGTACCACCAAAATCAAAAGCAGCAAATGATTTCATAATGTTTCTCTGCTCTAATTTGTAATTTCATGGATTAATAAACCTGTGCTAGGTTTATTGCTTTGGACCTGAGGAAGCAGAGCCCTGGAGAGCTGCCTCACGGAAATGATGCATTGACACAGGGCTTGAAAAACATGGTTCTAGAAATGAAAGTCTGGGTCACCTTTCCTCATCCCATGCTCCTTGGAAGTCTAGCAGACCAAAGAGTACTCAAGGGGGAGAACAGTTACAATTCATCCAAGGCAACCTACCACAGACATCTTGGACCAAGTTTCTTTTGCAAACTGCTAAAGTAGAGGTATTCAGGCAAGAGGATTATCATCACTCTAAATAATTCAAACAAGAGCTTGTAGCTGCTGGCTATAAGCCAAACATGAGAAATTATATAATTAGCACCAGTGCATAAAAGCCTGCATAAAATATGCTAATGCTCTCAACACGCTAAAGCAAAGCTGCAGAGTGATGCCGTCTATTAACCAGCCTACAGGATCAGTCCGAATAAAGAGAAATATCTTAAGAGTATTCTAAAAATAACACTATCAATCAGAGTGATAGAATACTAGTCTTGGGCTACAAAACAGTTAACAAAATGTCTTCCTCTATTTTAATATGTTTTAAGTAATTTCTATTTTCAGGGCATATTTTCACAGTATATTATATTAATTTTACTATACTTAAGTGCAGGACCATTTTGGTACATGATTTTTAAAAAATTTATATTTGATAGCTCTCATCACTCTAAATGGATTTGCTGGCAGATTAGTTTATGTATACAGATTTCAACTACGAGTGTCTACTCCTCAACCAGTATTCGGAGAATATAACATGCAGACATTGCAGGGAAATGACCACACTGGCACCTCATGCTACGTACCCTTGCTACGTGTCTATCAAGCTTGAAACCTTACGAGCTATATGCTCTACTTAACCTTACAGTTCATACAGGAAGCTAGGTGTCTGTAGGTAGGAACGAGAGCTGCATACACTCTCTCAGATAAAGGAAAAGAAAAAGACAACTCTTGGGATCCATGGATACCAAAGTCTACAGATGGTCAAGTACCTTAAACAAAATGGTGTAGTATTTGCATAGAACTTTGGTCAACTTTAATTCATCCCTAGATTACTTTTGATATGTAATGCAAATGCTATGTCAATAGTTGCTATCCTATACTGTTTAGGAAATAATGACCAGGAAAAGTGTCTGTACATGTTTTGTCAAAGCTCAGCTTTTTCCTCCATATTTTTTGTCCTTCGTTGGTTGAATCCTCAGATGTGGAACCCAAGAATACAGAGAACCAGTGGCATTTGCAAATCTAAATCTAATCTTAATGTCAGAGAACCACCCAGGAGTCTTATTTTTTTGAACAGTGTGTCACATGCTGGGATTTCTAAGCCTCCCTCTGTGGGTTCCTAGGCAGTTCTTACTCCATTTTGCAATCTGAGTTCACTAAGCATTTCTGCCAGCCACGGATGGCCTCTTTCTGTGAGCTGTTTGTGGAGAGATTTTTCATCGTAAGTCACTGTCCCCCACATTGACTAGCATATTGTTCAGATGAATGTTTGTTAAATAGTTTAAAATAAAGATCTAAAAATCTGTTCCACCTCCATCAACAGATGAAGGTTTCTAAGCACTCAAAAAAAAATGACAGTAAGTGGTAATACTAGCCCATTACACCACAGCTTTGTAGCAGGGTTCCCACTGTTGTGATGATGTTTTGTGACTGGCACTACATTTTTCTCCACTTTACCAGTGGATACCAGTTCTGAGAGGGGAAATAATTTGTCCAGGGTTAAACAGGTGAAAGGGGTGGAAGTTGGTATGACCCTTGGCCCTCCATCCCCAGGACTCCTCTGAGGTCATGTATTAGGCTCATGCTGATGCAATAACTGTCTGAATGATGCAGTTTCATATAACAGAACCAGGTCTGGACTAGGAGTCAGAAGCTTCAGGCCTCAGTTCTAACACACACCTGCTGGTTAACTGCAGGCAGTCACTTAACCCCACTGGGCTTTGGCTGACTCACATGTGAAATGAAGAAATTGAACTAGAAACTCCGGAAGATTCTTTCATCACT
Source organism: Aplodontia rufa (assembly GCA_004027875.1). NCBI lineage: Eukaryota > Metazoa > Chordata > Mammalia > Rodentia > Aplodontiidae > Aplodontia > Aplodontia rufa. The sequence goes on along the minus strand of PVKS010000869.1, from coordinate 62,894 downwards.
GACATTTGGCGATTCTGTTGAGGAAAAGTAAACCAGTTCCCAAATGATCGATCTGAAGGAAATACACATAGTATGAAATATAAGGTACCATCTACAAGCAAATAAAAGGGATTTTGCACTGTACACACTTTCAGCCCCTCTCAGCCCCGTTAACCAAGAGCTAACTGTACACAGTGCTATTAATGCATTTCATGACCCTTGTACAGAAATCAAACTTTGGAGGTAGACATGCCAAAGTTGAGGGACCAACCTGCCTTGCCTTAGTTGGGAGATAGTCATTTTGCTACCTGCCTGACTCCTCAGAAAGAGAGGGAGCTGAAGATTAGGTTTGGTCACATGGCTAATAACAAAATGCCCACATGACAAAATCCTAATTAAAACTCTGGACCCCAGAAACTTGGTGAGCTTCCTGGTTGATAAACTGGAGTCTGATGAGTCCTCATCCCATGAGGAAAGGGTACAGAAGCTCTGCATTTGGGATGCCACCAGACCTTGACCTATGTGTCTCTTCAGTTGGCTGACACTGATTTATATCCTTCAAAATAAAATATGATCATAAATACAGTGCTTTTCTGAGTTCTGTGAGTTGTTCTAGCAAATTATTGAACTTGAGGGAGGTATGGGAACCTCTGAATTTAGATCCACTTGTTAAGAAATGTGGGAAGCCTGTGGACTCATGAACTTGTGGATGGTTCTGAAGTGACAGTAGAGTTGTTTGGGATGATGCCTTTGACTCGGGCAGTCTGACTACAGGCGTGTTGATTGGAATTACACTGCCAGCCACCTGCCGCTACAGAGTTGGGCCTGGGGCCTGTCAGGCACACCCCGCCCCCCATAGGCCCTTTGTATTAGCCATTTCCTCTGCCTGAAGCATTCTTCCTCTAGGACCTCATGGCTGGCTCCGCCATCCCACTTGTTCAGATGTCACCTTCCTGAAGTCTTCCTCTTTCCATCCTCCCCCACACTCCCTGTCCTGCTTCACTCTTCATAGCATATACATATCTTCAATTAGATATGTAGTTTGCTGAGGGTTTTATATATTAAATATATTCCTCTGATAGTATGTAAGCTCTGTGTAAACAGGAATCTTCCTTTAGTTCACTTGATGCTCAGTGCTCAAAATAGTGCCTGATGAAACTGAGCTGACCGGTGTTACAGGCATACAGAAAGATATAAGATCAGGCTTCTGTGATATAATAGCTTATGTTAATTGTCTAAAAACCCTCTCACATAGTCTATAACACTCTCTTTCCATATTGGAAAACCAATTGTACTTGTTATGGTTTGGATTTGAAGTATCTCCCAAGCTCATATATGAGACAATGTAAGAAAGTTCAGAGCTAAAATGATTAGATTATGAGAGGTGTGTCCTAACCAGTGGATTAGTCCACCCATATGGATTAACTTTTGGGTAACTGTAAGCAGGTAGGGTGCTGCTGGAGAAAGTAGGTCACTTGGGAGTATGCCTTTGGGGTCTATATTTTGTCCCCAGCAAGCAGAATTGGAGATCTCTCTGCTTCCAGCCTGCCATCTCCTGAGCTACTTCCTCTGTCATGCACTTTTGGCATGATATTCTGCCTCATCTTGTGTGGGCCCAGAGCTGTGGAGTTGGCTGAATTTTTCTTGTCAGATCTTTTGGTCACAGCTATGAAAAAGCTGATTAAAGCACATGATAACATCATTTCTCATTTGAGTAAGAAGCAACAGTACTTGTTTCTCATAGATTTTATTATTATTATTATTAAATATTATTTTTATTTTGGAGCTGGAGATTGAACCAAAGGGTGTTCTATCACTGAACTACATCCCTAGTCTTTTTTTATTTTTATAGCAGAGATTGAACCTAGGGGCACTTCATCATTGAGCCACGTCACCAGCCCTTTTTATTTTTCAGCCAGGGTCTGGCTAAATTACTGAGGCTGGCCTTGAATTTGCAACCCTCCTGCCTCAGCTTCTGGAATGACTGGGATTACAGGCATGTGCCACCAAGCACAGCTTTTCCATAGGTATTTAAAAAATGAACACTGATCTTCTTCTAAAGACTTTCTGTGAACAATTCTGTTGAAATGCTGTAGAGTGTGAAACAAAGGCTAGGTTGACATTAAGATCAAGGGGTAGATCTATGAAAGAAGAATTTTTATTTCCTATTGAGGTAATAACCTCAAAACCCTTATAACCTCAACTCTCAAAAGTTGGGCAGAAGGGCTGGAGTGGTGGCTCCGTGGTGCTTGCCCAGCATGTGTGAGGGCCCAGGTTCAGATCCCAGCACCACATGCACAGCTAGATGTTGGAGAAACAAAGGCCGGATGGACGAGTGATGAAATTAATTCTTTCTCGTTCTCTCTCTCTCTCATCTCCCACCCCTCTCTCTCTTAAAGAAAAAAAAATGTTGGGCAGAGCTCTGTCATAGCAGTGATATGTCCAAGCTTAGTGTGGCCTATGAGTGGGACACCCACAAACGAACAAAAGACAATCGCTGAATCAGAGCCCTTGTGTAACTAACCGTAGACACCGACTTGTCTGAGTGAGGCCATAATAGTTTCCACCCTGACCGTCTGACAACAGTTGCTTTGACTTGTTGCCTTCCCCGGTGCTGATATTTGTGGGTTCTTTAAGTCCAATTGCTAATGCTAATTGACAGGGCTGCTGCTTCTCTTTTTGGCTTTGTCCTCTGATTATTTGACTAGGAATCACACAAATTTAGAGAAACTCTACTCCATCATATCAGTTTTAGGCCTCTAAGTAAAATGAGGCTCATGATTTCACGGTGACTTTATTCTGCCTATTGAAACATGAAGATAAGTCACCCATGTTTCCTTTTCCTTATTTTTTTTTAACTAAAAGCTTATCCATTTGTTCATTTTTCCAGAGCTGCTGAGAGAGAAAATATAGCTTGAAGCAGTGGAGAAACAAAGAAGATCAGTATAGTATTATATTTTAATTACTCAGAACACTTACAGCAATGAAAATCTATAAAGACAGCCGGAATTGCACCCGTATATCAAATTATTAACCAAATTTAAAAGTGAATTTTAATATCACTTTTATATCAAGCACTGTCCACTATGATTTTTCACTGCTTCAGCTTTCCTCTAAGTAGATATTTAACTTTCCAAAACTTCTTTTGTTTAAACTCCAAGAATGTTTGACATGTACAAAGCTCTTAACACATGCTTGGCATGGGAAATTTAATTGGCAGATTTCAGAAAGGACTAAAAGCATTGCCCTTTGGGTCCACATAAGAGAATAATCCTAATGTACCCCCCTGTACTCAGGGGTATGCATGAGTTAGCGTATGGCACAAAGAAACTCGTCTCTTCTTTAAAAGACTTGTTAAAAAATTAATCAGGAACCTATTAGGATGAGGTGGTTCAGGCACCTTGGGTTCCTATGTAAGCAACCTGAAACCCAACTAGCCATAAACGGTAAAATAAAACTAAAGCTTAACTGATTCAACATGATCAACTAACCTCTAACTAGAAACTTTCCACTAGAATGTCACAAATAAAACTACTCTTCCATTTTAACAAAACAAGGATTTTCTTTGTCTTACTTCACTCTATATTTTACATTCACCCTTATCAAAGCCTTCCCCTGCCATGTTCCTTAACCATTGGAGCCCAAACCACTTTCAGTCTGTTCCAACACATTCTTTAAAATTTTAATGTGTCTAAGTTTATCTTTTAATAGTCATTATCAGTCTTCAGACAGAGATTGGTCCAGTCAAATATGAGTGCTATGTTTGAAGTTACCCTTCCATTGTTGCCCACCAGGACACATATGAAGGTTATTGTATTTTTTGTTTCTTCTTCTTTTTTATCTGACAGATATTAGGCAGCTATGCCACTAGTCTTTGTCTAGATGATCCCAAGAAACACAACTTAGTTGGGAAGGGCCAGGGCCTAGAAACCAGAAAGACCTTGTGTCAACTCTCTTCTCTGCTATTATTTATCTTCAGGCAGAATTTAGATGCTTAAGTCTCTCAAACAGCCAGAATTAATGACTAAAATTAATAAGATGCTATTTGGAATGAACACAATTAAAGCATTGGATGGAGGTTCAAATATGCAATTAAGCAAGTAGAACCTGGCTTAATTAGCTCCAGAGATTTCTGCAGGCAAAAAGATTTACTAGGAGCCTGCATTGTTTGGTTAATGACAAAAAAAAAAACTATATTTGCTCTCAGGCTACTTTTGAACAAGTTTGATGTCCCTATATTCTATGCATTCTTGAAGCCCCCAGGAAGTGCTATGTTCAGTTCTCAATGGCATTTTAGGTAAGGTATTGCTGACTAGTGAGTAGCCAAAGAGAAGTAACCAGGATAGTAGAGTGGTTTTCAAAGAAAGATCTGTAGGAACTTTGCTTAAAGATGCTGGAAAATTAGTTTTAGGGAAGTACTAGGCCACAATCACCAAGCATCTGAAGGGCTGAGAGGTGAAATAGACTTCTATTGCATCCATTGCTTTGGCTAATATTTCTTGGGCCCTTACTAGATTGTTGGCAACTACAGGTGCTGTAGGATATAGAGATTAACAATTCATAGGCCCAATACCAAGGCACTTAAAATTGCTTGAGATGACATGTAAAGCATCTGAGATCCTGATTAATTTTATGGTCAGTTTGACTGTAATTTTACAGCATCCCCTGTGGGGTCCCCAGAATAAACATTATTTATGGGTGTGTCTATGAAGGTGTTTCCAGTGAATAGATGGACTCGAGAAAGTTAATTGTGCTCTCCAATGTGGGTGGGCATCATTGAATCAATTGAGGTCCTATATAGAACAAAAAAGCAGAGAAAGAAGGAGTTCACATCCCTCCTTTCCCTAGGGAACACATTCTTTTTTCTCACTGCTTGACTAGGGCAGCTTATACCATTTTCTCTTGTCCTTAGACTGGAATTTACATCACTGGGTGATTCTCATGTCTTTGTGCTTGGACTGAATTGTATTACCGGCTTTCTTGGGTCTGCAGCTTAGAGATAGCATATTGTGGGTCTAATCAGCCTCCATAAACACTTGAGCCATTTCTTACAATATCTTCCTCCTTGCCCTTCTCTTTTCCTCTCTCATAGGGAATAGACTGTAATCTGGAGAACCCCTGAATACTACAATGACTTTGGGTAGTTTCTTAACTTCTCTTCCCTTGGTTTTCTTCATTTGTGACACAGCACTACAGAGTTTTTTCTGAAAATTAAATGTGATAAATATTTATAAATTATATTAATTTTTTTTAGAAATGTCAATAACAGAAGACAGAATTATCAAAATGCTGTGGTAGAGAAAAGAAAAAAAAAACAGGAAAAAGAATGGGAAGTCAGAAGTTGATAGAAACCAAGCAGACAGGTTAAGGCTTTGCAAAGAAGGTAACTGTTGAACTGAACTCAAATGACAAGAAGGACTTGGGTGGGTAGGAGAGGAGGAAAGGAAGAACAATGTTTCAGGTTGATGAGATAGTTTTGCTAAGGTAGAGATATTGAAAATAAATGGCTTTGGGGAGACCGATAAATAACCCTGTTGTTGGAGTACAGAAAAGGAATAAAGTGATGATAAAAGGCGGAAGGATATGACAGAAGTGGGTTGATTGCCATCGATTGGCATGCCAAGGAGTCCGTGGGCACTTCAGGGCTATTTAAGTGAACTCAGAATCAATCGGTGTTCAAACATGGATGGAGTGACTAAAGACCATAACTAGGAAAGAAAGTTAATACATCTTCATAACAGTCCAATCAAGAGATTATGAGGAGATAAGACAATGGCAGTGGAATTGGAAAGCAGGGGAATAAAGCGCTGGTGATGGGGAGTGAAGTTGAAGGGTGAGTAAAAGATGGCTCCATGTTTTGCAACCTCTGTGCTAGGGAGCGTTCTGATGCCAGGGACTAACACAGAAGGAGGAATAAGGTTGACCAAGCATATGATGAGTTCAGTTGTGGGATGTGTTGAATATCAAGTGGCTGTGGAAGTAGGCAAGTTCATACTAGAAAATTGCAAATACGGTTTTGGAGCTCATGAAAAGAATCAGGATTAGAGATGCAGATTTGAGGAGAGGCATATTTAGAGGTTAAGAATGTGTTGTCCAATATAGATAAATTTGGGTTTGAACTCTCCATTCAACACTAACTAGCTGTGTGGCCTTGGACAAATTATTTATCATCTCTAAGCCTTAATTTCCTTAATTGTAAAATTGGGAAAATTATACATACTTCAAAGGCCTTGCTTATTGCATACCATCTGGTCGCCATTTGTCACCATCACTGTCTACCATCACCATCATTGCTAAAGCCATTAAAGTAGATGAAATTGGCTAGGAATAGAGTAATTAAGTAGGAAAAAAAGAGGTTTAGGAATGAATCTGAGGGAATAATTACTAGGGGATAAATGGCAGAAGAGCAAAGCTCGAAGAAGCTCAGGAGTAGTCAAAGCAGTGGGCAGAAGACCAAGAGAGCAAAACACCATAAAGATCAAGGGAGAGAATTTCAAGGAGGGAGTCATCAAAAACATCACAAGCTACAGTGCCATCAAGGAAGAGAGAGACAGAGAGAAGACACATTGGATACAAATATTTGAGGGTTATTCTTGCTTTTTGCTTGCTGGATGTGTTTTGGATGTGCTGGGTGGGAAAGCCCGTTGCAAACATAATAGTGTTTTCAAAATGGAAGCTTCACCCAGACTCCAAGGAAATGTGTTCCAGATACTGAAGTGAATTATGTGATGGATCATCTCCCAGAAATCTCAAAGCAGATATAAACAGATCCAGGCCTTAGTCTTCTTACCAACTTCAAGGAGATAAAAGGCTGAAGTTATTGGAGAGAAAGGGGATCTGTGAGAAAGATTTGTTTAGAGAACTGTGCTATGGACTCCATAATTCCACAAGAAGGGAGCTATTTCCTGTTGCCTCACTAGGGACCTCCCTGGGGACCAGGAGAGCTTGGTCAGTACCTTCTGAGGACAGGGGGAAATAGAAATAATAGACCAATGCTCATGTGTTTGGCTTTCACCCGAGAGCTTTTGATAATAGTAAAAGAGGCTCGGTTGCATTGGGTGGCCTGTTTATTGGGGACAAAGGAAGGATAAGTGATCTGATGGATTTGAAGATCAAGTTGGCATAGAACTGATTTGAATTCTTCCTAACAGGAGCATCTGAGGTCAATAGGCAGAACTTTAGACAATAAGGACTGAGAGAGAGACACAGACACAGATGGAAGACACATAGTTTTCCACATCAACAGAATGGATTGTTCCTAGTAAGAGACCCTGGGGGACCCCTGAGAACACCCATGACAGATGTAGGCTTTAAATAACAACTGCTAGCCAAGTAAGGACACCCATCTCCCCTTCCTCATCACCCTGCCCCACTCCCTTCTTCCCCATTCCAATCCTGGAGGGATCAGAAACTGTAGGGAGCAGGTGAGTGAAGAGGAGAGAAAGCATTAAACCTACCCTTGTGCTACAGAGGCAAGGACTCACTCTGCTGGGCCCTGGATAGGAGAGTAAAAGAACTCCAGATTTGAATGACCATCATGGACTAGGGGTTTTCACTTCTGAATTGAGGTGGTAATTTACAGCTAGAAGAGTCCTTAACACCTTTCACTGTCTTAGTAGGGACCAGAAAAATTTTGAGATTGCAGAGGTATCCACCAGTGGAAAAAGAACTTTACTATTACATAAATCTAAAAGGATGGTGAAAGACATTTTTTTAAAAGCTGATAAATCCCATAATCTTTTGTGTTCCATGTGCCAGCAACCCAGAGTTGTAAAAAAGTGAGTGAGAATAAGGAACTGGAGGCTCCAGAACAGTAATTTTTAAATTGTTTTTAGCAGAGAAAAAAGGTGAGGTGGTTTGATGAGATGATAGAGATGACTGAAGGGTCCTTTAGAATAGGAGAGATTTGGAGGTCTGACTGTGGGCTAATGAGAAAGAAACAGATAGGATAAAATAGCAAATCCATAAGAGCACTAGGATAGGGATGCTAAGAAGGTTACAAAGAAACAGAGGACAAAATCAGGAATGGTATCACTGCTTTTTAGAAAGGAAGAGAGCCTCCTTTTCCTTTGAAAGATGAGGGAAGCAGGGGAGAAGATACGGAAACATGAAGAAAGGAAATAAAGTAGTTTAGGGTGAATGACTTTGATCATGCTCCGGGGAGGAAAGCTCACTGTATAGGAATGATGGCAGTGGGTGGTATTTATTATTTAGGAAGTTCAGAATTGGACCACTGTGTAAAAGCTGGAGAGGGATTAATTTTGGCTCAATATAATAAAGAACTTGTTAATAATCTGCACTAGTGGACAGCAGAATTGGCCTTCTTATAAAGCCGTAAACTGTCATTCATAGAAGGTTCTAGCTGGGGATGGAGGAACTACTGCTATTATGCTATGGGGAGGATTTCTATATGGTGGGAAAGGGGGAGTGCATGACCACCAAGATTCCTGGTGCCCAGGATTCATATTCAATGCCACACTGACTATGTTGACATGGGTTTTCCATGTCAACAACCAATGTAACCCTGTTACTGAATACAATAAAAATAAAACCGTGAGGACCAAAAGAGAATATGTTAAGAAAAAATTGCATGTGTTACACAATGCCTTGATTTCCTAAGTAGAAAATTATCTATTTGCGGCAAAGGAAATAGCTTATGCTTGAGTTACATTCTGTCTCCAAAGTGCAATACTCTATATGTCTCTATGGTTTGGCAGTCGATTAAATTTGAAATATCACTATGTTCTGGGAAACTTTATATTTATGCATGAGCTAAAAGGAAGCTATGGTCAAGAAAGCCTCCCTACAGTTTTTCCACTGCTACAAGGCAAAGAGAACAGGAGCAAAGCATGCTAGCCAATGTGCTCTCTATTCAGAACTCAAACAAATGGAAGTCCCAACCCTCCATGAAAACATCAGACTGAACTCTACAAAACAATGCAATCAGGAACGGGCATATCTCTAGTAAGATAGTGAAATGTTACAAAAACATGGCAATTATTCAGCAAGACAGCTACGATGCACCCTTAAAATTTTACATTCCTAGAACTGGAACAATAAAATATCCCAGTACAACAAGTACCACATGAAGAAATCTGCCCCAGATTCGATGTAAACTGGCCTCCAAATCCAATTATATCTTAAATCTACAAAAATTGTACGTCTCTTGTGAGCCATCAGTTATTTTTAAATAATTTTTCCCTAAGAGTTAAAATCCATGAGAAGCAGCAGCAATGTCCAATATTCCTGGTCAGTACCTACAATCCCTGGACGTCTTAGACATAAGCAACATTAAAGGTCAATGTGAAGGGGTGTGTTTTATGTGTTACTGTCTACAGCTTTTTTGTGCCTAGCACACGTGCCTGGCACATAGTAAATTAGCTTAGCTTATTGAAGGAATGAATGAATGAATGGATGCATGAGTGTATAATTTTTTTAGCAGTAGCTCAAAACCCGTGCAACGAGTGGCTGGGGATGTCAGTGGTGGAGCACTTGCCTTGCGTGAATGAGGCTCTGGTTTGATCCTCAGTAGCACTAAATAAACAAAGAAAAACTAAAACAAAACAAAAACATGTTATGGGGAGGCCTAGTCTTTATTCAGACTCTGTGCATCTTCCAGTGTTCTTAATGACCTTATAGTTTCCCTGCATCACCAGCCCCAGGACAGAGCAGCAGGGCCAGCAGAGACCCCTTTGACACAAATCATTGTGGACACACACACAGAGAAAGAGAGAGAGAGAGGTTGATTTCCTAAGGGTTGGAACTCCTGAATGCTATCAGTTTCAGAAGACTGTCTGGTTCTTCTAATTGTGATTTGGTTTAAGCTTCCAGAGCTTCCTTTCAGAGAACAGTGGATATCTTCAAAGTCCCCCTTAATTTTCTCTCACCTTTACCATAGGAATAAAAGCTGAGAGTGAGAACAAAGCAGTAGAAATTGCTTTTGGGTTCTAAAAAATACCAAAAGCCAATCTTAGTGACATCTGACTCTAATTAAGTCCTGCAAATGAATCTACGTGTCTGAGTCCAGCTGCAATCTACCAGGAGGTATATTTCAGCTGAGGTGTCATTCACTAAGTAATAAGGAACACAGTTTTGAACGTGCTTTGACATTTATTATTTCATTTGAGGTCCATTACAACCCATGGAAAAAAAGTTTTTTTCCAGAATAGGAAGCAGGCTTGGAGATGTAGAGACCACACAGCAAGTAGGAGCTGGAGTTTAGATAAGGTCTATGTCTTCTAAGGCTACTTCCTGCTTCCAACCCTATTTTCTTATCACTCAGAGTTGGAGAAAATATTGGAATGCTTGTGGTGAGTGGTGCCTCACTCAACTTACTCAGGACATGCGTCCCCAAAAAACAATTAGGATAGAATATTTCTAGAAACATTTATCAAATAGATCCTGGGTATCCAACATCATAGAGGTCCTTAAAAGACCTGAGGAAGTGTCCCTTCCAGAATTTCATACCCAGGAAGAACACTGCTCCAGATGGCTCTGTGTAGTGTATGGCATGCGGCAAAGATAGGAATGCATGCACGTACACACATACACACACACACACACCCCATGTCCCAAAGGTCTTAGTGCAGATAGGAGTTTTAATAATTTCAGAAATATAAACATCACACATTTAACAAAAAAGTCATTTGAAAGCTTAATTGCTTATATTTCTTTTCTACTTACTTAGTTTTCTGACTGGCAAGAAACACATTTTTATTTTTAATTTGTTGGTTCATACCCCATTTACCAACTTTCATCAGAGGGACCGAAATGTTTTATAATAAATACATGACATACCAACAATACACACAGCAATTGAGCAAAATCACACGTCTCACACTAAACTGCAGTCAACTAAAAGCAATTTTCACATCCCTGCTGTGAAAACCAAGTTGCTCCTAACCAAGTACAGTGACCTGCTTACACAGTTGGCCTTTCTTTTCCTTCCTTTCTAATGCTAAAGCCCAACATTGTTAATATCAATTCAATGATAACTTCTTAGACATAATCCATCTTGTTAGAATCCTTGCAGAACCTCAACTCTGTCTCTAACCAGATTAGCTCTTCTCCCAGAAGACTTTAGCCATACATCTTTAACATTTTCATACGGGAATTTCTGACTATGCTAAGCCTCATAGAGTCCAAAGCAAAACCCTGTGGTGTGACCCCCAGGGAACAAATGCACTCTTTACCTGTAGGGGCCTTATGGACTAATCTGAACAGAAATTTGCACCAGAACATTGCACATCAACCTGTAAATCAGTACCTTTTGGACAGGGCAGTTCCAGCAATTAAAAACACAACCCCCTATGCCATTCAGACCATATGTTTTCATCTTAGTCAAAAGGATTTCAAGAGGGTAATTGTCCAGGGCATTACTGAAATTCTCAGATTGTCTGACCTACCAGATGAGAAACCTGAGCTATGAAAATTCAGATAAGGTAAAACATAGACTAATCACACTCTGTTCTTCTTATATTCTACTAATAGATACATTGCTTTCACAGTTTAGCCCAAAGACAGAACAAAATTTAAAAAAATACAAATCAGTTCCCTTGCAATCCAAGATCAACTGAAGTCTGTACAGTTCCCAACAATATCTGTTGTAGGTTGAATTTTATTTTCTAGAAATATATGTATTCAAGTCCTAGCTCCCAGTACCTGTGAATATGAAATCATTTGGAAACAGTCTTTGCAGATGATCTCAAGTTTACATGGGTAGGCCTGAATCTAACAACTGGTGACCTTATAACAAGAAGGAAATTTGGACATACATATTGAACCACACGGAAGATGGCCATACAAGGCAGTGATTGGAGTGACACTGCCACAAGTCAAAGAATGCCAGAGACTGCTGAAGCAAGAAAGGATTCCGCTTTAGACTTCCAATAGAGCATATCCCTATCTATGCCTTAATTTTGTATTTTGGTCTCCAAAGGTATGAGACAATAAATTTTTAGGGTGTGTTTTTTTCATTTCAAAATTTTTTATTTAAACTTAGCACATTATAACTGTACATGCTAAGGGTACAGTATGATGTTTCAGTCTATGTATACATAGCATAATGATCAAATCAGGGTAATCAGCATATCCTTCACCCCAAACATTTGTCATTTCTTTGTGGTGATAACATTTAAGATTTTCATTTCTAGCAATTTCTCTTATTTTAAGCCACCCAGTTTGTGGTACTTTGTTGTGCCCCCCCCCCTACCTAGGAAACTAATGCAAGGTGTCATCAAAATGTGAAAGCTTAAACTAATGCCTATTGACATCAGAATCAAGAACACTTAAGAGTTTATTGATAAAATCAACTAAGATCTTAGAAAAGTAAAGAGAGGATGAGAGATTTTGAGGCCGTTGATGGGGGGTGGTAGGACCAGCAGGGGTGAGTTGCCCATGGCAGTGAGGTGAATGGGTGAAGAGACTGGTTAAGCAAGTGCGGGAACACTGGCTTTGATGAGAAAGAGGTCAACAAATGGTGACATCCAACGTCAGGCTCATCACCAATGCCAGGTGGACATTTCTGAAGACAATCCTGCCACTTTGAAATGGCAACAAATCATAAATTCATCAGTTTATCATCAACATCTAAGCAACACCATGTAGAGCTTCCTGTCTCCAATTTGGCATTTTCCCTGAGTGTGTTTCATCATTCTAAATTAGACAGCAGGCCAAGCATAGGAAGGATCTGTCGGCATCTCTGTCTCTATATATAGTGTTCTATCCACCATTTCCAAGGTGCTAAGACTCCCTTGATTGATGATGATGTCGCTAAAATGGTTACATTCTGAACTAGAACAAGGAAGGCATTTTATTCCGCATGTGAAAACCTCAAGAGGATCCCTTGCAGTTTCTAATATTGATCTGGCTCTCATGTGACCCCGTGAAATATGAGCCTATAATGGTAAAACTCTTCACTGGAAAGACCTTAAGCTACATCTTTAGGAGCTTTCCTAGGAATAATTAGGGGGATATATTATTGTTAATCCCAAACACACTGGGAGCTGGGTTAATTCTGAAAGATAAAATAAAAGTGCCTCCTTGCGGCAAAAGGCCACTTCTTGGTGCCATTCCATCAAGCGCAGCCCTGCACGGAGCTGAGTGTATTAATTCTGAAGATGTCTGCACCCCCCACTGACACACCTTTGAGGAAGCTGCTATGGAACAGGCCAAATGATGCATCAATTTGCAAATTCCATTTAGCAAGTACAGATAAGCTGGGCTAAATCATGCTCGGAGCACTTAAAAAAAGATTCAAATTTTAATATATTAGCACCAGAACATGCTGTACAAGCAACAGGAAAATTGCAGTTGTCGACGTGTGAATTTAGTTTCAGGGTAAGTTCACCCAAGGAAGGAAAAGCTCAATTTAGATTCTTTTCCTACTCGATGCTTCATACTCCCCTATATCCACATGTTTCTTTTAGAATGGGGGAGGACATGTTACTCAGTAATGTGCTTCACACCAAGAAACGGTTAGGGCATGGTCATCAGGGGAAAGGGTGTGAGATACTCACCAACATGGTTTGAAGTGGTCTTTGAAGGAGCCAAGTCACAACAGATACTAGAGGTTGGGTGCAGAGCATGTGTGGTGGGGGTGGGGGTGGTGTCTGCAAGAGTGCCCGTGCACAAGAGCATGCACCTGTGTGCTCACGTGTACATGTCTTTTCTTAACGATACACATTAAGATTTCCTGACAATTTTCTGTTGAACTTCCCGGAAAGTCTACCTGCCCATCATTGCAGGTGAGCAGGAGTAGGCTGAGCCCTCCTGAGCACAATGTCAGCTGGGGAAGCTCAGCTGTGTGGGCATCCCAAGCCAGGGCCAGGTAGAAGAAGTGGCCCCCTGGAGGGCTGGATAATGACCAGAGGGCCTGGGAACCCATGGTCAACTGTGTCGATTTGAAACTAAGCTGTATTCCAGTTTACATTGGACTGACTGTTTTCTATATCAAAGCAATGGATTTTCATTTCAGAATGCATCTGGTCTCTCAGACCATTCTATCAGAAGCACCTATTTTCTTTAAATTGAAAGTCAAAGCAGTTTATTTTTCTCAAAATTGTGCTGTCAGCTCTTCCGCCGGACTGGAAATATTCACTTGTTCTACGCAGTGGCAAAGCTGCTTATTCTTAAGCAGAGGTAGGAGCAGGCAGGCCCTCCCTAAGGACAACTTACCTGTGATGTCTTTTCATACATCTTTGCCTCACAGGCATGTCTACCTTTTATAAAAATGGAATGCATTTAGAGAAGACTTATTTAGAGGACAAGAGATGCTAAACTACTCTTCTAGTATAAATCTTCCGAAATAAATCTCTTCATATGAACATACACTCTCTCTCTCCTCTCTCTCTCTCTCTCTCTGGGCATTTCTGATTTTCATAATGGATTAATCAACTTATCCCTCCCAATACACATTAAGTCACTTTTATATATGTTAAAATGCATACAACTGATAATAGTGATGCAGACATGTTTTGAGAAAGGCATCATTAGGTGATGTAGTTGTTGTGTGGACATCATAAAATGTGTTTAACTAGAATGGCTATGATTTCACTAGGTGAAATAATCTTAGGGAGGTGCCCTTGCTCATGTGATCTGTCATTGACCAAAATGATGTTCTGTCACCTACAGTGGCACATGCATATAATATAGATACTACATGTGAATAGGCATCTGCAGTGTTAGGGTGAGACCACTACATTACATCATTGATCCTTTCATTGTGATATTCAAGTATTGCCCATCCACTTTGTCAGGAGCTCACTAATTTATTTTTTCAGGATAATGCAGCAAAAAAAAAAATTCATCATCACTTCAAACAGTCCTTCCAGATAGAATTTGAATTGTCAATAAATATGCAAAAATTCCCTAATTAAATTAGAAGTACTATTATCAAAGATCGGCTTCTTAATTACAATAATGTTATGTATGAAAATAGTAAGATTCAGAAATGATTCACAGTACCAAAAAATCATTCTTTTTTTTTTTTCAGGGCTGAGGACCGAACTCAGGGCCTTGCGCGTGCTAGGCAAGCGCTCTGCCACTGAGCTAAATCCCCAACCCCCAAAAAATGATTTTTAAAGTCACAACCTTTCATATTCATTTCCCTGTTAGTTGATTGTCCCTTCTTTATCAATTAGAGAGGGTGGCGTTTAATTTTTTATTGGAAGGAAGTTACCTTCCTCTTTTTTCGATGCCTTACACGGATGCTAACAGCATACAAATTCCAAAGTTTTACAAGAAAGGGGATACCAAACCATTTTCCCAGTTAGGAATTAAATGAGGCCACATGAAAGCTGAGTTTAGAAACATACTCAATAATTTTATGATCTACTATAAATTTTGAGAAAAATATATAATTAAGAATGTAAGAATCCAACCATGGTTTTCCATAAAACATCAACTTAACTATTAAATGGATATAAATTAACCATTAATAAGTTATTCTTCTAAATGCTAACCTTTCCAATTATCATTTCATCTGTTTTCTATATTTAAAAAAAATCAAAGAAATTCAAGATATAGGAAAGACATGCTGTTTGGGGATCTGAAACTGATTTGGTAGCTTTGGAGTTGACATAATCTTGGCCTGGTGCAGCTCATTTTGGAAAGCTGCCTCAAATTTCCCCTGGTTTTGAACTTTTTTTTTTTCCTTACCACTTTCATCTAGCAAGAAATCATCCTGGTAACGGAACTTCTCCGGTCCACATGCAATAAAAATGTCATCGTCACCAAAAAAGTCCTGAAGGCACATCACCTACAAGAGAAAAGCATGGTACTCAGCGAGGGGTCGCAGAACAGCAATTACAACAATGCATCCCTACAAGCAGACATCTGCATAAAGCCACTTCCCTCCTAATGGAATCAACAGGGCAGCTTCTCCAGAGGAATTTCAAAGGAAGGGCTCAAGCATCTGTTACTAGTAAGAAACATGTTACATTTCAGTTCTGCAGGAAGACGGGATAAGGCAAATAGAACCGGTAACTGTCACATTTATTACTTGATATATCAATAGACTATGAGGTAAGAACCCTTTGTTTCCATAACAGAGTGGATGCAAAAACATGTGGGAAGGGAGGTCCCCCTTACTCTTCTGAATGCAGAACCCCTTGATGGCAACAAAAACCAGCATATGGTTTTAGCAACAAATATGTTTTTTTAGTAATTTATGCCATTGTATGCATATAATCACCATTGAACAAAAATAATGATGTCATAATATGTACATAATGATTTCCTTTAGATCCATTCCACCTCTGCTTGAAGGAAAAATGGAACCCTTTACAAAGAGAATAATTTCAAAGCTAAGTTATTGCCAAGGTACAGAAACGGAGACTAACTGTCAGCCCACCACCCAAGCTATGCTGCTGGAAACTTCAACTCTCAGGCCCTCCAGCTTCTCACTGCACTGCAAAAGTAGAGTTTTAATGAAAATTTATATTTTTTTCCACTCACTCTCCAGTAAATTTTAAGAGTGGTAAATGTCACCTTGCAAGGAAATGTAGTCAAAATGAATCATTTTCAAGCATACCTCTGTCTGTCTTAGGAGAGACGAGTCATGTTTTGTTCACAGCATGTACAATGCCTAAACTGAGAACACCACTGACTTCTGTCTTTTTGCAATTTCCTTCGACCACTTAGGCAACTCTTAAGGTGGCCAATTGAAGGCACCTATTCAAAGCGCTATGAAATGGATTTTTGGATAGCGTTTTCCCCTTGCATGTTTGAGGACCAGAGACAAATGTTTCTGGAACATTAGATTCTGCTGACCTGTGCTTACATCCGCATCTCCCTTGTTTGTCTGCAGTATCATCTGTGTGCACCTCTGGGGTTCTGTATCTTTGCAATCCCTGATGACATTACCCTGACACATCATGTGTGCTATAAGGCTCAGAGGAGTACAGAGAACACAGAACTATTTAGAGTCCCCAAATGCAATGAGGCTTCAGATAGTCTTTCCGAATCATGTTTCTTTCCCAAATGCAGGTAATTTAAGAGGGTTGTTGTAATCCATGAAGAAGATGGATCCAAGGGCTTTGAAGATCTGATTTTCCACTTGGTTTAAAAACAGGCCTGACCCCACTCATTTCACCTTCTTCATGTCCCAGTTTTCTTTACCAGCACTGGTATCAACCCAACCAACCCCATCCAGGTCATTTAATTTTCTCATCTTTCTCTCTCTTTTTTTTCTTTTTTTCTTTTTGCGGGATGGGGCGTGTACTATGGACTGAACACAGAGGCATCTTACCACTGAGTCACATCTCTAGCCCTTTTTAAAATTTTAAGACAAGGTCTCCCTCAGTTGCTTAGGCCTGGCTAAACTGCTGAGGCTCTTCTCAACTTGCAATCCTCCTGCCTCAGCAACTCAAGTCGCCAGGGTTACAGGAGTGTGCCACCATGCCCAGCAAAGCCTTTTGCTTTCTGTATGCATAAGTCTTTACTGGGTGCCCATTCTATGCTAGCAGCACATAGCATTAGCATACAAAAATGAATAAAACATGGACTAGGACATGTGGTAGAGTGGTAGAGTGCATGCCCAGGGTGCCTAAGGCCCTGGGATACAATCCCAGTACAACAACAACAACAACAACAAAAACAACAAAAAAGATGATCTGCTTCTCAGACAAAAAAGTGAATGATGAACCACAAAGATCTATATTTCCTAAAGTGTGGGCAGTGAATAGGTTTTGTGCAAAAGAAGGTTCTAAAGCCAAATGTCACACACCAGGTTTATCCAATGTAAACAGTTTCCTTTGTTTCTGAACATGGAAAAACCCTTCAATATGCTAATATATACCAGGACTCCAAAGAGGAGTTAGAAAAATCCTGTATTTCCTAAACTTATATGATTCCAGAACTGCTTTCTCACACTGTACCATACAGCCCCGTTTTTATTGTTCCCTTTGGACCTGTGGTGACAGCCACAGTGAAGAAAACTTTGGAAGCACAAAGGAAAGAATAGTTACCCACTCTCTTTTCAGGCACATGTTTTCCCCAACAATAAATATTTATTTGCTAATTTATTTACTCAAATTTTATGATGGGCCTACTCTCTGCCAGATTCTATGCCGGTTGTTACCATGACAAATTTGTGAAGGGTTAAAATATTGTTTTCTAAGGAAAAAGCCTTATCTTTCTGCATATTCTTGCCTTTTGCATTTTAGAACATTAGGGTGCTACCTAAACCAGATTCACCTATGTGTGAATGCAATGCTTTACATTACTGCTAAGTGGACGGATAACTATCATCATAACTACAACATGTTATAAGCAGGTTTGCAGCCAACTCACATCCATCATTTCACTGATGACCATCCTCCAGGCCTGAGACTTAAAGAACAGATCAGACAAAGATCCATCTTGGACGGTTTAGGTATAATTCTGTTGGCAAGTGGGAAATGAAACATGGTGAACTTTTGATGTTCTTTCCAACACCAGGATTCCAAGAATATGAAAGGAACACAGTGATTGCTAAGGAAAAGTAACTGTCATCACCAACACAAAAAGGCCGGGGAAAATCATTCCAGTGCCTTTTACCTCTCAGGCTTCAGTGGTTGAAATCAAAGAATTTGTTGAACTATCAGAAACTCTGCTGTTTGCGATGCTTTCTGCTCTGCATCATTTCGCCTCTTTCCTGCTTACAACTTCCCACCGGAAATGAAGGGTAAAGTCAGTGGATGAAATTCAAACCTAAAACTACTTCTTGTGAGAAGAAGACTTGGTTGAGAGCAAAGGAGACTTAGACACAAGGTTACAATAAAGATGGGTTTGGGGTCATCAGTATACTTCAATTTATCAGTACTCTCATGCTATATCATTGATCTAGAGGCAGCTGAGATACCTTCCATCTAGAGAAAGGAATAACAGGAAGATTTATAACCATTTTTCTCTAAGCAACTACATTTTGAGAATTTTCCTGGAGGCTTTAGTATGCATTCTGGTATCAAGGGATTATAAAAAACAGAAATGTAAAACCTACATTTTGCATAATAACCTGACTTTATATATCTATAAAGTGTTAATCCTTTTTAAAATTTGATGTGCTCAAAATTCAGCGTGGTTGGCAACTTATAAAAATAAGTTCTAGGGCTGGAGCGGTGGCTCAGTGGTTACCGCACTTGCCAGGTGTGTGTGATGACACGGGTTCAAAGCCCGTAACCATGCACACAAAAAAGTATCAAAGCTACTTAAAAAAAGTAGTTCAATTTTTGGGTGGAAAACAGGCCTTCTGCAACAATGGGATAGTGACAGTTGGCCTCTCCTGCCATGAAATCGCTGCTCACTGGGTAACAGATATTGGAAGCATTCATCAAGATCAGATACAGGGCAGATGCAAAGATAGAGGTACCAAGTTTGAGGAAAGATTCATGTCCAGCCTATGAAGAGCACCCTTCCAATTTCTTTCTGCCGCATCCCCCCACGAGCTGGTATTGCAGTGTCTGCTCTTCCCTGTTGCTTCACTGTGGTTATAGATTGTGCTCCTGCAAATTTCTGAAACCCAAGCCTTTCCCAGCCATCTTTTCTTCTACCCCCATAACCACCGCAGTCTGGAGTTAATCCTCCTGCCTCTGGATTTTGAGGTTTGCCTCATGGATTTTCTCACTTCCATCTCCTTCCCCCCACCTCCAATATATCCTATTGAATTTTGTCATTCTATTCTTCCTTAGTAAATTTTCAAAATTTCTCTCCATGGTTCAGAAAACCACCAACGGCTTACAATCATCAAATTCAAGTTCATCTTTTTGAAGTTGGCATTCCAGATGCCTCAAAATATGGCTCCAACCTATCTTTGATGCTTACAATTTTTAAGATGTGACATAGTACTCGTGTGTAATAAGCATTGTTTGGGTGGATGGAGGGAACAATGGATGGATGGATAGACAGGCTATGCTCGAAAGTGAACCATGTTTCAACTTATCTGCTTTACTTATTCTCTACATAAGGGCTTATCTTTCCTGCTTGTGTGGCTTTTTTTTTTTTTTTTTTTTTGCATGGAAAAATTTTGTCTGTTTTGAATCCATTCCTGCTGACTCTTCATTGTTTAAATCCCTCCCATGGACTAGGGAGGGCTCAGTTGAAGATTCAAACCCTGCCTCTCTGTCCACTCTTGTCCAAAGGGACTCTTCCTGCTCTGAAGCGTTAGTCATCATTCAGTAGATGTTTTCTTCCAGCCACTGTGCTGAGCCTTGAGAATACAATTATCCTCACACTTTACCTTTTCTTTTTCAGTACATGTGTCTATAGACTTAAACCCCAAGAATGCCTAAGATATCATTGTGAATCAGCAACTTAGCAGAGGGTAACTTGCATTGTCTTCCAGTGGTTTTGTCAAACGCCTAGAGTCAGATGGTTTGAAATCCAGCCCTTGTCCTGTCATCATCCATGACTTGAGCAAGTCAAGAAACTCACCAGCTATTTGGAATGAGTTCTATTTCTAAAAATCCTAAAGCCAAGAGGGGAGAGGCAGCGTCTCTTATTGGGTGCTATTCTTTCACACTATAAAGATATCTTCCCTGGAACTGCCCTGGGAGCCTCTTATTGCTTTGGGAACAAGGATTCTACCAGTATTATTTTGATGAAAAGCATATTTTTGAATCAGCATCCAGAAACTGGTGCAAAGCTGGTAGAAGTCGCTAACACAGACATGAGGTCCAGCCTCTGACTTCCTAGGCTTCCCTGGATGACGCGGTAAAAAGTCGTTTGCAAGTATGCTCATGTGATATCACAGGTGTAGTTCCATGGATCGTCTTAACTTAGAGCTTCTTGGAGTCTGTCATCAACTTTTAAATTTGTAGAAACTAGAGATTTGCATTCCTCTGAGAAAACAATTCTCTTTTGAAATGTCCTATACTAGAAAACAAAGTGCATGTATATTATAAGCAATTCATAAAGGAAACTATCTGTTCATGGTATACTGTACTTAATATTCTATTAACTTTGCTTCTCATTTAGTGCTTTAACTAAGTAGAAATTTAACTCCAAAGAAAAATATTCCATTTATTATATCAGAGTTTATCTCCGTTGGTGCTTAGGATAATGATGGCAAAGCTACAGTGTCTCAAAAACCATACATGATTAAAATCAGCAGATGTGCTGGAAAAAGCCCTTGAATGAGAATCAGGATGTTGGAGTTTTGGCCCCGAGTTGCCATAACTGTATAAACCTGGATGAATTAATTAAATTCTCTTGCTTATTAGTTTCTTATTGATTCTTATATGTTGTAACAGTAATTACATGATGAAGACATAAAGATGAAACAGTCATTTTGGTGTGCAGTACTCAGGAGAATAGTTCTTTATGTATTAGTACATTTAATCCTCAACATGCATTATTGTATTTAATGTATTCCCTTATGAAAGAGACAGACTGCATTTGAGAATAGTTAGAAGGTTGCTCTAGTTTGGATCCTGTGTCCTTCAAAGGTCCCTGTGGTAAAGGTTTGGTATCCAGCATGGCATTCTCAGGAGGTGATGGAATCATTAAAAGGAGGCCTAGTGGGAGGTCTTCAGGTCACTGGGAATGTACCCTTGAAGGCTCACTGTGCCCAGAGCTCCTGCCATGGTATGATGTCTTGCCACAGGCTCAAAAGAATGGGGCCAACCACTCATGGACTGAAACTTCCCAAACTCTGAGCTTTTACCTTGATAAGTTGATTATACCAGATAATCTCACAGTGATGGAAAGGTAACACTAAGTTATTAATATTACCATTCTACAAATACAAAAGACTTGGTCCAATTAAACTGATCCACAGGAAATTTGAAATCAGGTCAGTTAGAATTCAAATGCAGTCTCTTACCACCAAGTTTCAGGGAAAAAGTCTATTAAAATAAAGAGAAATATGTACTGTGCTGCATTTTAAAATTTTAGTTGACAAACCATTACAATGATTTGTTATCACATATATGGTGCATAAGTAGTGTGTAATAAGAGAGTGTCTAATAAAAACACCTGTTCTTTTTTTTTTTAAGGAAGTTTGAATTATTTCTCTGGCTCGAAGGAATCATATACCTTTTTCTATGTGAAATCTGAATTCACAGCTTTTCCACTGAGCCGCCTTTGTACACACTGTCGTAGGAGACCACGCAGCGTACAGGGGAACAAAACGCTGCACACAAATATGGACTTCCTCCCCTTTGAGCTTCCGGCACGAGTTGCTCCGCAAAGACAAAGATTCAAACAAAGGCAATAAAAGCATCTGCTATTTACACATTTCCAAAGCGGGACGTGGAATCCATTCGCCCCTCACTGGAGTGAGATCTCCATGGCGACCAGGACTTCAGCGAGCTGAGCCTTGCGAGGATATTTTCTTTACAAGCGCGCCCTCTACAGGCAGAACAGGGGATGGACAGCTCTGTAGCCTGGGCCGCGTTTGTACGAAGCCAGAGAAGTCATTGTGCTTCAGTCAGGTGTTTAGAGATTCTAAAATATTTTACTGTCGCCCATTTCATACATTGTAAGCTATGAACCATTGTAAAAATAAAAGCCAAGGAATTTAATAAATTATGTTCATTGGAATCTTTGAATATGGCATATTCTTCATATTTTAATTTTCTTTTTAAAAATGTTGGTTTATAATCTATCATGCCGCTTCATACCAAAGATAGTAAAGATAGCTTAAAGGTTCTGTTTTCATGTTTCAGTATGATGCTTTTTATGAAAAAAGGAATGTTTACAACTTTGTAAAAAAATAATAATCTATTCACTTTATGTATCTAAAGTGCCAAATCAACAAATTTGTTCTTCCTGCATAATTTGTAGGGTGACCATTGTAATTAGCTTTCAGTTACAACCTGGCGCATACAGCCCCCCCATCCTGCCAAAACTAAATTTAAAGACAGTTTCTCTTCCAATTTCATTCTACACTTGGCTTCTTTTCCCCTCCCAACACTGAGAGTTCTTATGCCATGCGATATTATAAGTCAACCATTGTGAATTTTTCTGTTCTATAATCTTGTAATTCCATATATTCTTGGTTCTAAAATACATCTACAATTTGTTTTACTGCAAAATATTAGAAATATTAGTGTTATTTTCATAAAATGTATTCTCTGCAATTTCTTTTCATGTTCTTTATTTTATTTCTTTATCAATAAATTTATGGAAGTGGAAATTAGTTTTACAATCGTTTCTTTGGCTAGAAGTTTCTGATTTTTAAAAAATCCTTTAGAGAAACTCTCATTCTGGACAAGAAAAAGACATAGGCATAAAAAGAGAAATAAAAGCAAATAATAATAATAATAATGAGGAGGAGGAGGAGGAGGAAAGTGTAAAGATCCTCAAACTACATTTTACAAGTTGTAAAACATGACTAAGACACTTTTCTGCAAAAGTAGGCAACACTGTTCAAGTTCAGAATAGATAATGAGATAACACTGGAATAGCAGACTCATGCTTGACACCAGTTAGAGCTGATGAAGTCCTACTGTCTGAACATACATACCCTTGTTGCATGGGTCACAGTTTTTCATCGACTTTGATATACCTAAGAGGCCAGCAATCAATTCCCAATGATTGATCTTTCATTATTTATCCTGATTTATGATATAGATGGCCCCTGACTTATGACGTTTTGACTGACAACTTTTCAAACTTATTAGGATATGACAGCCATAGACATCCAGTAGAAACCACACTCTAATGCACACTAACCATATCTTAATGGTGAGTATACAGTCATTCTGTTTTTCACTTTTGGTATAGTTCTCAGTAAATTGCATGAGATATTCAGCACTTCATTATAGAATAGACTTTGTGTTAGATGAGTTTGCCCAAACGTTGGCCAATGTAAATGTTCTGAGCATGTTCAAGGCAGACAAGACTAGACTGTCATGCTCGGTAGTTAGGTGTATTCAATACAGTTTTGAGTCACAATATCATCAACTTATGAAGGGTTTATGGGACGCAATCTTATTGTTAATCAAGGGGGCATCGGTACTAACATTTCTCTCTCTTTTTAATGTATGACTTCCTCCTTTGGGGCTGCTACAACAAAATGTCATAGATCAGGTAGCTAATAAAAAATCAGAAACTTATTTCCCACAGTTTTGAAATTTGAAGTCCAAGATTAAAGCACCAACAGAGTCAGTGTCTGATGCAGGTTCACTCTCTCACAGACACCTACCTTTGGCTGTAACACCCAGTGGAATGTGTGAGGTACCTCTCAGGGGCCACCTACGGGGGCATGAATCCCATTCATGAAGGCTCTGCTTCCATGACCTAATCACTTTCTAAAGGTCCCATCTCCTAATACCATTCCCATGAGGGTTATGAATTTGAGAGAGGAGACACAAAGGGTTAGACCCATAGCATTGTGTAAATGACTCTTTAGTAACAAGTAGAAACCCAGGTGCCTTGATTCTGTTACCTAACAGATATATGACCTTTGGTAGTTACTTGGCACCTTCAAGTTTCAGTTTCCATATATTTTAAAAGGAGTTACCACAGTTGCCTTGTAGTGTTCTAGAAGGACTCAATAACACGTTGTATGTAAAGCACTCAGTAGCATGCCTGGCTCACAGAATCTAAGGGTGGGGAACTACTACCATTAGTGCTGGTAAAGCACAGTGGGTGTGCTTTACCATGGGTGTGCTGGGCACCATTCTGGGTGATTCGGGGCTATCATTTAAGAATAAAATAATAAAAATCATTGTAATAGCTGGGGAAGAGGTGTGGAGAATAGAGTTACTTCAAAGACTTCTAATTCTGGTCTTTTGCCAAGTTCCTGGCACATCAGTCATATTCCTGTGTTAGATTTCTCCTAAGAAACCTTTTAGTGGTGTCTACTACATCGTCAGACTAGCTTATTCTACCAGCCACTCTTTCACTTAAGAAATTAAGTCATAGTCTAAGAAATTGGAAATGGATACACAGTAACCTCTTTGAAGAGGGTACAAGTAATCTCTGATCTGAACTCAGAAGCAAACCCATATTAATTACCTTAATGTGGTAGCCAAACCCAAGAACTGGATTATCACAACAATCTGATTGAATTCATTATTTTTCGGGCCTAGAAAAAGAATCAAACTTACATGTTATTGCCAAGAGGTTCTCCCAAAAGATCCTTGCAAGTAGGTAGGTGAGACTGTGGCACAATTTCTAATTAGGTAGAAACCTCTTACTATGATAAGAAAAAAATGGAAAAAAAATGAAACTATTAAGAGAATCACAAGCTACTGAATATAGAGCCTTTTGGAATAGAGGGGAAAGGAAATCCTCAGGAAATGTAATAGTGACAGCTCATGCTTGATTTTCTGCTTAATGTTTGGAAAGCAATGCTGGTCATGACGGTACCTTCGGACAACTCAGAAATGCTTCAAGCTGCCCTTGCCAAGGCCAAGAGGTGCTCTGATTCCAGGAGTCACAACCCCAGGTCCCACCAGGGAAAGGCAGAGAATGCAGAGGAGTGAAGGCTGGGCAAAAGCCCACCCATGGTGACTGTGGCAACGGGGGAAGTGCCAGGTTCAAAGGGAGCAGCACCAGCACAGTGTTCCCCCGTTACTTCAAGAATAACAACAACAAGAATTGTTTTAAAATTTAACATCCCTTAATTTCTAAAAATCTGCAGCACTATATAAACCCATGCACAATGCTCCTGTGGCTGGATTCGGTCCAGACAACTTTATACTATGAATATCCACCTAAAGCTTTGAAAATAACTCTACCTTAAAGAGATTTTCAAAAGTTTATTTTTAAAATAAATATTGGTTTTGTGTGTTTGTGTTAGAGTGGTCACCGCTTGTAATAACCAGGGTAAAGAAATGATACTCTGAGTTGCTCCTGTTAGCTGTTCATAAGCTTGGATGACACCATTAATAAGACAGAGTTAGGGCTCAAATGACTCAGAGCAAAGATAAGGACTCACTTAATCAGCAGGGGTCTTTGCAGGAGGGTAAAGTTACACAGGCCAGGCTTCAAACCCAGAGAACCAAACCTAACCCACAAAATCAATGTAAGGCAGTACCCTTGGGTAAAATGTTAGCTGGGTCAAAAGTCAGAAGTGTATTTGAACAACTAGTTACTCTCTTAAAAATTTGTTGACTCAGTTAACCTACACTCAAGTGACTCTCTCCTGAAATTTTAGAAGGAGCCCATGGTCAGTGCTCAGGCTTATGACATGCCAGACCATTAAAAGAGAGGCATGACACAGGTTACCTTGATTTCCCACAAGAACCCCATGGTGAATTTAGGTTTTAAGAAGCTTTGCAAGAAAATCATAATCCAAAGTATAGGTATGTATTTGAAGGATTAAAAACATAAAGATAGGGGCTGGAGCGGTGGCTCAGTGATATGGTGCTTGCCTGGCATGTGCAAGGATGTGAGTTCGAGCCCCAGAACCACATACAAAATGGAGTGTTGGAGCAATGAAGGCCACATGAAAAACTAAATAAAAATTGATTCTATCTTTCTCTCCTTCTCACTGTCCCTCTCTCTCCTAAAAAAAAAAACAAAACAAAACATGAAGATAAATTGCTTTGCCTTATATGTCCTTGTGCACTGGATTGTGACTTTAGACTGCATAAAATAATATTCTCACAGCCGTAGAAGTATACTTCTGCCAGGAATATTTATAAATGTTGCTTGACATTAAAGTATGGAGTTAGTTGCTTTAAATATTTGTTTCTATTTCTAATCTACTTGTCTGCATAGATAACTTGACATTAAAAGAGTTTTTTTATACAATTCAAATTAGTCTTCTCAAGAATGTGATATTTTTCAAATGGCAATCCAACAAAGCTGACATTTCCAAAAGGATTGTTAGTACTACCATCACCATCACCACCATCCCTGCCACTACCACTGCCGCCACCACCACCATCACCACTACCACCAGCACCACCATCTCCACCAGCACCACTACTACCAACACCAACACCATCATCACCATCACCACCACCACCATCTCCACTACCACAGTCACTGCCACTACTACCATCATCATAATCCCCACCATAGCCATCATTACCACCACTAGACCACTGCCATTGTCACCATCACCGAACAATAATCACCACCATTATTATCATATAGCACTATTACCATCACCTTCATGATGGGAGCCCTCATAAAACTTTGGAATATATTTTGTTGCTTCTTTTCTTTTCTTTTTTTTAATGAGCTGAGGACAGAGTCTTTTTGTCTCTCATGCATTCTGTGCAGCATATTAGCCAGTGTTCTGTTCACGGGTGCCTAATCATTTCTGATTGTAATCATCACAGTAGTATTCAATACAAATGCATGCTAAATTATTTTAGGAATAAAATTACATTTTTTTCACCCAAGCTCAAATGCAGTTAGCAAGTATACATACATGGCTTTGAAAATATTATTAGATAAAAATGCTGATTGTTCCAAAATTACCTGTGAGAGCCAATTAGCTTTTAAAATTGCAAATGGAAAGATCTCTGGAATTGTTTGAATAATGGTTACGCACAACTGTTTTAAGATCTAAGCACAGCTGCTGAAAAGTTGAGAGAAATATTGCAATAGTAAAATAAAAAAAATTACAGTCTAAAATTAAGATTTGGTTTGAAGATATTATGTTTTAATAAATAAATGTTGATATGAGTATACAACCATGAATACATACTCAGGGATGACCTTACTCAATGGTCTTTTAAAAAACTATATATGGTGACTAAAACATCTCACTGCAATATTTTTTCTTTATCTTCATCCTATACTAGATATATTGGAGGTTGTATAATTATTTTTTATCTAAATAGAAGGGATGAGTGAATAACATGGGCTGGGTACCATTTCCCCACAATGCATGGGCTGCAGGTATACAGCTTTATGAGACCTAAGGAGGTCTGGCAGGTGTGATAAATAGTGAAGTAGTCCAGGCATAATAAAACACAGCTAAAAGGGAAATCAATGGCCATTAAAACTGGCCGACAATAGGAGATTGATTGGGACTGCTACACTGGAACACCCCTCCAGCCGTATAAATGGATAGCTCAACATTTGTCCTGCAGAAAGTAGGCCAAATTGATTAATTTCCTAACTGAAAGTGAGATCATGTTTTTGGCAAAAATTTTATTTTTATGAAAATCATGTACACAATGTCCTGGAGTCAACTCCTGGGCAGGCAGTTTCCAATCTCTGGGGGAGAATTCTACACTCAGTGGTCGTTAGGTGTGGGTAATATGCACAGGGATCATTCCCCACAGCTGAACCAAAAATCTTAAGTAGACTACCTGACTTTCCAACACATTCCAACTCCTGTGATTTCCAAAGGAAGGGGAGAATAAAGTCAAGACCCACCACTGCTGGAAATTCAGGCCCAGGAAAGATTTTCCAATATGACAGGTCTTTTATGTGTGTTTATGTGCACTTGTATGTGGGTTTAACTACATGTGCTTACATTGGTGTCCTGGGAAAAAGGTGAATTTGTCACTTGAGATTGTTTTCTGTGTCCTTCCTCTGTGCTTGATCATCCTGCCTCTCCCTTCCTGAGAGGCAAAGAAGTGTGGAAAATCTATAACAGGAAATTTCAGAGAAAATATTAACAGTTCAGTAGAGATGAAGTAATAAAAACTAGAATTATAATCCACTTCCTTCTCCTATCCCTGAAGTCACCCTCTGGCTGCAAGGGCTAATCATGGTTTCAAAACTGTCAGCTTCATCTTAAAAGTAAAAAGTCTCTCTTTAAAATCAGCCACATGTAGTAATTTTCCTTTTGGCCACATCTTCTCTGCCCAAGTGTGAAAAAAATCACCAGGGCCATTAAAAACTATTAGAGATGTGAGTTCTAGTTGGAAAGAAGCAGAGCATATAAACTCAGTCATCTGGGGAAACAGATTTGGAGCCTATGTCATCAAAGTGAGAGGAAAAAAATCAAAGCCAAAGGATAAAAACCAAGGCTTTGCACAAAAAAATTTCTAATGGCTGATTTTTACTTATTGGGTTTCTCACAAGTCAGGAGTAAGTTGACATGGTTCTTTCTATAAATGTGTTCTATTTCTGATGGCCTTCCCTTACAATGTCATGATAGGTTCTGAATATCCCTTATGGTTCAGTCCATTTTTTAAATATATATATATACATATATATATATATATGTATATATATATACATACACACACACACACATATATATTAAGGAGTTGAGTTGTTGTACAATCATAAATGTATATGATTTGATATGCATTTGATCCTAAATCATAGTTACCCTCACACCCCGGTGTGATTCTTCTCTATTATGCCCCTAACTACTATAAATGTGTATGTGTGTATATATATACACACACACACATATATATATATTTGTGAATTTTCCAGAATTAAATGACTGCATATATATTATTTGACTTCTCAGGGGAGTAAAGAGTGTGCTACATTGTGGATTATTTCCCTAGAGCCATCCCTATCTTCCCAACCTCTCCTATCCCCCTGCCTCTCCACTCACCCCACTATATGTCTATGGTTCCCCTAGATTATATGTTGCTATGCCCTTGGTGGGTCTAATACATGAGTTAGACTACCTTTCACTCAACCTGTGTTTTGTTCCAGCCTCCACGAATGAGGGAAAACATTTGGCCCTTGACTGGGTTTGGCTAAGTTCACTCAGCATGATTTCTTCCGCTGCTATCAATTTACCTTGATTCAAAGGCCACAATATGGTTGTTTGTAATAGCTGAGTAGAACTCCATTGTATGTATCCACCAGAGCTTTTGGATTCATTCATCCAGTGAGGTGCATCTGGGTTGATTCCATAATTTAGCTATTCTAAATTGAGCTGCTATGAACATTGATCTTGCTGTGTCACTGTAATGTGGTGATTCTAAATTCTCTGGGAAAATACCAAGAAGAGGGATCATTGTTTGGTAAGATGGATCCATCCCTAATGTTTTGAGGATTCTCCACACTGCTTTCCAGAGAAGCTGTACCAGTCTGCTGTTGCACCAACAGTGTGTTAGTGTTCCTACATCCCCACAACCCTTCCAGCATTTGCCACTGTTTGTATTCTTCATCTTTGCCAGTCTGACTGGAGTGAGATGAAATCTTAATGTGGCTTTGATTTGCATTTCTCTGATTACTAGTGATTTTGAACACTTTCTCATGTATTCATTGGTTTGTTTGATTTCCTCTTTTGAGAAGTTTCTGTTTACCTCTCTGGCCCTTTTATTGATTGGATTGTTTGTGTTTTTGATATTAACATTTTTGCGTTCTTTGTAAATTTTGATTATTATTCCCTTGTCAGAGGAATTACAGGCCATGACTCTCCCATTCTGTAGGTTCTCTCTTGACAATTTTGACCAATTCCTTGGCTGAGCGAAAGATTTTTAGTTTAATGGCATCCCACTCACTGATTCTTGACTGTAATTCTTTCACTTTGGGAGTCTTCTTGAGGAAGTCATTTCCAACTCCCATATGCTGAAGTGTTGGTCCTAATTTTTCTTCTAACAGCTGTATGGTAGCTGGTTTAATTCCAAATTCCTTGATACATTTTGATTTGATTTTTTGTGTAAGGTGAGAGATAAGGATCTAATTTCAATTTTCTGCAAGTGGCTGTCCAATTTGTCCAGCACCATTTGTTGAATAGGCTGTCTCTCCTCCAGGTCTATTCCATTTTTATACGGAACATGCACCTAGTACAGGGAGATGCTCTTGATGTTTGGATGAGAACATGCTCATAATTACATATTTTTAGGTTCCAATTCACATTAAACAGTGCACCAGTACTGGTTAGCATATAGTAATGGCTTTGAGAATAGGCTCTGGAGTCAGAGAAACTCAGGTTCAATTTCATGGGTAGGTGATATGGGTCACTTACTCAATGCTTGGGAACTCCCATTTCTTACAGAAAGAGTGAAGATAATCTTGTATCTACCACCTAGAATGGTAGAAAGAATTGATGAGATAATTCATGGGCTGGTGTCAGGCATGATGCAAGGATTCAGGATGAAGGAAATAATAGCATACCGCCATTAATGTTGGTGTAATATAAATTTCCAAGATGACTTTCAGAATAGTCGATGATCATGGATGAGATGGCAAAATAAATCAGCAGCTTTCTAGTTGGTTTTTCCCTTGTACTACTTCAACAGAGAGAACTATTTTGTCTTAAGCTGTCAGACTTCAGACAATTGCGCGGGACTGAAACTGCAGTCAACACTAACAGAGCACTTGATAATAACGCTCTTTTTCCCCCATGTCCATTATCCATCTTTTTTCTTTTGCATGTGAAGAACACAGTGCAATAACTAAATTAACACAAGCTATCTTCTTACATCCCCTGAAAATCATATTCTTTTCAAGTGCTTGACATGTAGGTGACTGAACACTCCCTCTAGGCTGAAACATTTGTCCATGCCAATCATAACTTCCTTGATGGCAAAGGAAATGAGATCCAAGCATGGACTGCCACAATGAAGAGCAATTTAAAGCTCTGAAACCATAAAAAAAGGCGTAACCATTCAACATAAATCTCAAATTTGAGGTTTTCTCCTTGTTTGTCATTTAGAACAACTTCAATGGGTCATTCACATGCTTTAAGTCTG
Organism: Aplodontia rufa; assembly: GCA_004027875.1. NCBI lineage: Eukaryota > Metazoa > Chordata > Mammalia > Rodentia > Aplodontiidae > Aplodontia > Aplodontia rufa. The sequence goes on along the minus strand of PVKS010000869.1, from coordinate 31,410 downwards.
ACTCTAAAAAAAGTTTTGTCAGGTATGAATGAAGTTAAATTACCATATGCAATAGTTATGGTTATAAGTGCATTTAAACAAAATCATCATAATTTAGTTTCTAAAGTAATTATGCCATGAACTTCTTTTCTGCATTATTGTAATGTTGCACGGTCCTTCGGTATCCAAACACATGGACTGTTGACAAAAGTTTTTGTATTTAAGAAATATTTTTGAACTTTTCTTAAGTTTTATTTTTATTTATTTATTTTTAAGAGAGAGGGAGAGAATAAGATAGAAAGAGAGAATTAATTTTATTTATTTTTCCATCTGGCCTTTGTTTCTCAGACACTTAGTTGTGTATGTGGTGCTGGGGTTTAATCCTGGGTCCTTGCACATGCCAGGCAAGCATTCCAACCTCTGAGTCACCACTCCAGCCCCATCTTTGAACTTTTATCATGAACAAAATAAGTATCTTGCTTGCAGTATCTTAGTGAAGGGCACTGCTGTGTTGAACTACACACTCCAAATTTCATACGTTTAAGTACTAATCCCTATCATTAAAAATATGGTCTTGGGGCTGGAATGGTGGCTCAGCAGTCACAGTGCTTGCTTGGCATGTGTGAGGAAGCAGGTTCAAACCCCAGCACCACATACACAACAAAGTCTCAGAGCAACAAAAGCCACGTGAAAAATTAAATAAAATTGTTACTCTCTCTCTCTCTCTCTCTCATTGTTCCTCTCTCTTTATTAAAAAAAAAAAGATGACGTTATGTGTGAATTGGGTGGACCCCTAATCCAATATGACTTGTGGCTTTATGTAAACAGGAACTTTGGATACAGACCTGCACAGAGGAAGAATGCCATGTGAAAACCAAAGCAGAGATCAGAGCAATCCTTCTATAAGCCAAGGACCACCAAAGATGGCCAGCAACCACCACAAGCCAGGGGACAGGCATGCCCCTTTGAGCCTTCAGAAGGGATCTTGTGATCTCAGACTGCTGGCCTCCAGAAATATAAGGTAATAATTCCTCTTGTTTAAGCCACCCAGTGTGTGTACTTTGCTATATGTAGCAGTATTATCAAACTGATAAATTTTCCTACAAAACATTCATCACATTTTGACTAAAAGGGTAAGAAGGAATGTTCAAAACCTAACAGATTATTAAGCTAAATCCTGGAGAGTTTTTAGTAACATCTGTTAATGCTTCACTTTTCCACTGACCTTAATAAGTCCTAGGAATTTTAGTGACAAACTCTAAAGCTGAGAACATTCTGTTAAAACTTCGTTTAAGTTCTGCTAAACTGAAGGAAAGGCAAACGCATGGTTGTTATCCATTGAACACTTATGCCTGTTATTGTCTGTTCCACCATGAATGGTTCTTGATTGGATGAGGGTTGATTGTAAAGATCATGGATTATCCAAACTATTATTTTCTCTTTATCTTTTCTCCTTTGTTCATTTTTAGTTGTTTTACATTCTGTATGCAGAATAGTTAATTAAGAACAGGAAGTTTATATGGGACACCTCCTGGACTTCTAAGACAGAAACGGAGAGTCCTAACAATACCCTAGGACAAGCTATTAATGGATAAGACCTGAGACTGGCAAATCGGTTAAACTGGGTTCTTCTAATTTGACTCTGCAAATCATGTCTGAGTGCCATCTTGTCTTCTTTGAGATGAGAGTTTATCTAGATGGGCAATGCCTCTTCAGCTCTCATCTCATGATTTACAGAACACATCCAAAGGGAAAACTGGATGTTTATTGCAAGCCTGTTATGCCCAAGGCACCAAATACTATGATGAGGAACAAAGAAAATATAACTAAATCCACATTATGGGAATTCCTCTTGTTGAATGTTTTGGCAGGAGAGGAAACCAATGAAACTTTAGCCATGCTTTATGAACACAAAGACTGGGATTGTCAAGAATTGATTTTATACTGAATGGGTTAAAGGTTGTCACTAAAGTTTTGCTAAGTGATAACTTAGTTCTAAGTGATAACTTAGAACTTCAATGTTCTAGGTGTTTCTATTCCATGAAATAAGCAAATTACTACCACAGTAATACAACAATTTGGGGAAAACCTTTTATTTTAAAGATAAACAAATAAAAAAATACTCCAAAAATCAGGAAATAATACATTATAAAGTTAAACTTAGGAAAGACCATTCTTTTGAAGATTAAAAAATACTTCTAAAAATGCAGTAAAATCTTCTATTAAATTCTAAGAAGATAATAGGGATTAATCCAGAATTATTATGGCTCATTTCTCTACAGAATTTTGGAAACTAATTAAATTTAGAAGGTAAGGGGGTGTCTAAAATTGGAGAACTAAAGACACTCAAGAGGAATATTCCATGAAGTGCCAGGTTTTGAGAATTTATAATATGGGGTTGTGAAGGGGAACATTAACAATGAAACTAAAGAATTCCAAGAGCCAAACACATTTTTGTAAAAGAGGAAATTAACATGCAAATTGCATGAATGCATGACTTAAGAATTCACGGGCTGTGTCAAAGCTTAAAAACCTTCATCTTCCTTTCCTTTTGGGTATCTCATTTGTACCCAAGTTTTTACCTTCATGTTACCATTCAATTAGCTCACCAAATTCCACCAAGGCACATGGCTGGAAATATGTATTTGCATCTCATAAATTCACATCTTTGCAAATAACTTGCTACAACACATTTTTTTTTTTATTTTGCTTGCATCCAAGTTTTCCTGTATATGAAAAAACTTTAGCGTCAAAAAGAAACATTCTTGGAAGCTACGACTTCCAAGGGTTTCGTAAACTGAGATGCATGGGCCAAATCTGGCCCTGCTGCCTGTTTTTGTGTATAGCACATGAACTAAGAATGGTTTTTACATTTTAAAATGATTGGAAAAAAACAAAATAAGAATCACATTTTTTTATCAGATGAAAATGGTAGGAAAGTCAATTCAGTGAAAAAATGTTATTGGAACACAGCTGAACTCTACGTATGCATCTTTAGAGATGAACTGCAGGTCTGAGTGGTGTTATATCTCAGTATCCTCTGGGGTTGGGTTCCAGGACCCCTTGCAGGATTAAAAATTTTGCAGATGTTCAAGCCCCACATATACAATGGTGTAGTATTCACATACAACCTACACACATCCAACTGACTACTCTTGTCTGGATGACTCATAATACCTAAGACTTCATAGACTGCATATAAATAGTTGTTGTAGTATATTGTTTAATGAATAATGCAACAAAAAAAGCCTATACCTGTTCAGTACAGATGCAATCTGTATGGCTGGTTGCATATGTAGATGTGACCCACTGTAGTTCCAACAGAGACTGTATGGTAAACAAAGCCTAAAATATTTTCTATCTGATCCTTTTCAGGAAAGTTTATCAATCCCTGGCTAAAGCCATAATTTAAGTTGCTTTGACACAAAATCAGCAAGTTGCTGTCATCCCCTAGAAGATGTGACTCTGGGATCAGTTTTCTGGGATCCTTCTGCATCTAACAGTCTTCTCAATGCAGCACAGGCACTTCATGAAAGTTTCATGCATGATGTTAATAATTTTTGTAAGGAAGTAGGTCAGGGGTAAAGGAATGTTCCTGTTTCAGTGAGTAAATTGCTACTGTTCTGACCAGTGAACCAGGCTCGCATGCCCTGACCATCTGTACACAAATGACCACTGAATGTAAAGCAGCAGCCCCACAGATTCTTTGCCTCACGTTTAACTGAATTAACGCGAGCATCTGGAGGTTGAGTGCATGTACACAGCCCTCACTCCATCTGATGCCAACATGATCTTCTTAGCCAAATTTCATTCACTTGGTTGTAATGGTGTTTCCACATTTAAAAATATTTACCTCTTTAGGGATCTCAGTTTACCAGTGGCTGTGCAAAGCACAGAAGGAAATTCCTGTTCAGGAAAACCTTGAAATGTTCTCCCATAAATGAAAATTCATTAGAAAACGCTAAGGAATAGTTAAAAACCCACACTGATGGCTCCCCTCTTTCCGAAGAACTGGATGGAAGGCCCTGAGAATGAATCTGTACTGAGTCCCTGTTTCCAGGTCACTTTCCACTCTCCAAGGTTGGGGGAGGACACTTCCTTTCTTCTCTCTTTAAATTTTTTTTGTCCTTTTGTGTTGTACCCAACCTTAGAAATACTGTCAGAGTCTTACACAATCAAGAATGACTAAGAGTCTAAATCAAGAATTATAAGAATCTGTGAGATTTGAAATCTTCACCCCAGAGAGAGGAAGACCAAGGAGGGGATTCATAGAGGAATGAGAAAATACTATTGGAGTTAAGAAAGGATTGAGAAACAGAGAACTCAAGGTAAAGGGACAATTTGAAAATGAACACAAGAAACACAAAGAACTTTCTGAAAACACAATTCACTTAAAAACTGAAATGGGTTGCTACCTATTAAGATGCTGCTATTAAAAAAAAGTAAGAAAATAACAAGTGTTGATGGGGAAGAAGAAAAATAGGAACCTATCTGTGCTATTCATGTAAATGATAAATGGTACAGCCATGGTGGAAAACAGCATACTGATTCTTCAAAAATTAATCATGAATTATCATGATCCTATGATTCCACTTCTAGGTATAGACCCAACATAATCAAAAGCAAGGCCGTTATTTGTATACCCATGTTCATAGTGGCATTACTTGCAATGGCCAAAAGATGGAAGCAGATGTCCCTCAATGGATGAAGGGATAAACAATGTGGTTTACCATACAACAGGACATTAGTTAAGCTTCAAAAGAAGGAAATACTGATACATGTGATGACGTGGATGGATCTCGAGGGCACTACGTTAAATGAATAAGTAAGTCACATAGGACAAGTATCATATGGTTCTCCTATACGAAGTACTTAGAGTAGTCAAATTCACAGAGACAGAAAGCAGAACAGTTGTTGCCAGGGTGTGGAGTGAAGGGGAATGAGAAGTTCTTGTTTGATGGGCGCAGAGTTTCAGCTGAGAAGACAGAAATGTTTTGGGGGTAGTGGTTGCCCAATATTGTGAATGCACTGAATGCCACAGACCGTATAAGTAGACAGTTAAAATGATAACCAGTATCTTACCACAGATAAAAAGAAAAACTAAAATTGACCTCCAAGAAAATATTATCAGACAAAATTGTGGTTAGCTCCTGGTGGTATAGCATGAATTCTGCAATATATGCATAAATTGTAAAGGTTTCATTGAGCCAGGGATAGTGGCACATCCCCATAACCCCAGCCATTTGGGAGACCAAGGCCAGATAATCAAAAGTTTGAGACCTGTCTGGGCAACTTACTCCCTGTCTCAAAATATAATTTTTAAAAATGGGCTGGGATGTGGTTCAGTAGTAGAGCACTTGCTTAGCATGAGCAAAGCCCTTATTTCAATCCTCAGTACTAACAAAAAAAGGTTCTTTGATTTATTTATTCATTATAAAAAGAAAAAATGGGAAATTGTTAAGATGGTAAATGTAAGAGAGTGACCTGATTTGTCCTGATTTGTCCTGGAGGATGGGAGTTACTAACTGTAGCACTGTAAGTGCCAGACCCCGGATGTGTGTCTGCCTGGGTCATGTGCTATTTTGGGGTTTCCCAGGCTCCCCTCAGGCTGTGCAAGCCAGGGAGGGAAGAGGAAAACTGATTTGGAACATCCACCCAAGCATGATGCTCTCTACCCACCACATCCCCTCATGTGTCAGTACCTCTGAAGGAGGACACAATTAAGCCAAGTGCAGATTTCATAGTGACATCTTCCCGGACCTCAGGGTGAAGGTAGGACAGTCTGGAAGGAGGTAAAAGAATACTCCTTAGTCAGCAGCTGACTCTGGACACCAAAGATCTGCCTTCCAGTCTTCTCCAAATTAGCTCCCCAGGCCCAGAAAGTTGTAAAGATGTTCAATGTCAGATATTCTCAGAGGGATCCTGGGCAGTGTCAATATCCATGTACTCTGCTACAAAGTCACTTGTGTTGCCTGGCCCTGGGAGTCAGCTCTTCAACCATCTAGCTACGGGAGTCTGAGGCCTGAAAGACATTAACTACTGCTTTGAGATTTGCGTCGTTTTTTCGCATTGAGGTCACAAAAGTAGCCCCCAAAGGGAAAGCCACCAGTCTTGGGGTCTTTTGGGGGTTTTGCATAAAGTGGGTCACTGCAGAGCAGCTGGGAGCTGCGAGAACATTGGACATAGCTTTGGATGCACTGTGGGAAAGGCTTTTCCTATTCCTACTCCACCATGCTCCCTGTATTATTCATTAACTTCCTCCACCCCTTCTAAGGTTGTAATTTTTGTATTATATTGTTTTATTTTCATTTTTATCCAGGCTACACTATTTTTCAGTCCTGCCATCAGAGACCCATGAAAGGTAATATTTAGTGCACACAATCCTAACCCTATAATCTGTAGATTTATTTCAAAAACATTAAAACAAATGAATAGCCTGAAAAGTTTTTTTTGAAGTATAATTTCTAATAAACAAAACCCAAACTCTATTCATACAGTGTCTTGAAGTTTGCTAAACCTCATCACTTCTGGTCTGGGCCTGGGCTAAATGTGACTTGACCTAAGGCTCTTCATTCACAGATAGATGACAACCATCTTACATTAAAAAGTAATCCTAGAAGATAAGGAAACAGATGCTTCAACAGGTCTAGCTCATGCAACTGGAACAAATACCAAACCATATTAAATCTGGATGATAATATAACATGCTGTAAATTGGAGGCAATAAAACTCCAAAGAGTATATGTAAAACTTTGATTTCAAAAGCAATTCCAGAGCTATAGTTAATGTGAAGGAATTAGTCCTCATAAGAAAACCATATAATATATAAATATATACACACACACAATACATACACATATACACACATACATGTAAATGTACACACATATACATATATGTACACATATGTGCATATATGTATGTATATATACACACACACTAAGTGTATGAAACACCTCCATTTAATTCTCAAAATAAAAATCACCTTTTATTTCAAGCCATCAGGCAACAAATTTAATAAGCACCTCCCATGGTTAACTCATAGGTGCTCCCACTGTTCTAGAAAAGGTCAATTTTAAAGGTGAGTTGTGGGTACAAAGCTCAAGGAAGAAGGATCCCTGAGGGGTTTAGGATGCTCAGCCCTGTGCAGAAAGAGCCTTATCCACTGCATCATCCAGCAGAATTTCCATTTGCTTCCCTTTCCTCAACATCCAATGAGATCGCTCCTATTTGCAATGACTACTGCCTGTACTATTTGGCAGAAAGTCAAATTAGCATGGATAGCTTGTACATGAAAACACAACAGCATTCCACCGTAGCCCATGGGACTGTTGGATGAATTTCTCTTAAAGTCAGTCATGAGGTTGCAACTGGAATCCTGCTTTCACAAGAGCAGGTTGCAATTTCAGGCATTGCCATGCTGTTTCTGATTTGCAAATAATTTTTCCAGTCTTACTGGATTATGGATTCCTAGTCTTACTAAGAGAAAACAAAAATGAAAGTGCAAAACAAAAATAAAAATATCACCTCATCCAGATCCAACGCAGAGGACATCTCTACTAACTGCCCTTTGCTTCACAATGCAGAAGTATTTTTCTTGCAGATTGCTACCAACCCTCCCAAACCCTGCTGTTCTTCCATCCACATCCTAACCAATGAGCCAACCAACAGGAAAACAAGACACTCCACGGCTCAAAAGAAAGCAAACCCTGACCCCTGCCTGTGTAAGTTTCTCTGGGTGTGGCATTAAAATACTATAAGTCAGAAGAAGTTAAAAAATCAGAGAAATGACCAAGTGCACAGTGCCTCAGGATTTTCACTTCTCCTGCACAATAATGAGCGCAGTTTTGGAACCAACAGCTGGGACACATCAGATGAAGTCTGAAGTTGTGATTCCATAGATGGACTGAATGGTGGACCCCAAAAAGATATGTCCAAGTCCTACCACTGGTTCTGTGGATGTGACGTTATTTGGAAATAACTAAGGATCTTGAGGTGACAACATCCCGAATTACATGGAATGACTTTACATTTAGTGACAAGGGACATAAAGAAGTTGGAAAAAAGAAAGCATGTGAAGACAGAGGCAGAGATTGGAGTGACATGGATGTGGCCATAGCCTAGTTGCTCCTGAGCCAAGAAAGGATCCTCCCCTGGGGGCTCTGGAGGACGCACAATCTCACTAACACCTTGATTTTGGGTTTCTGGCCTGCAGAACTATGGGAAATACTCTTGTTGTTTTCAGCCACGTTTGTGGTCTTTTGTAATGGTCACCCTAGGAAACTCATCCAAGGTGCTGGTGCTCAGCAGGGCATTCAAGTGTCTAATGAATAAACAACAGTTGTTTGACATGGCTGAATGTTTCTGTCTCCCCCAAATTCATATGTTCAATCTGACTATTAAAATGTGGGAGCTGGACACGGTGGCATATGCCTGTGATCCCAGCAACTGGGGAGGCTGAAGCAGGAGGATCACAAGTTCAAAGCCAGCCTCAGTAATTCAGCAACGCCCTAAGTTACTTAGACCCTATCACAAAATAAAACATAAAGAAGGGCTGAGGATGAGGCTCAGCGGTTTGAGCGCCTCTGGGTTCAATCCCTGGTACCAAAAAAATAAAACATGAAAGATGTAGGGCCTTTCGGAAGTGATTAGGTTATGAGGGAGGAGCCCCTATGAGTGGGCTAGTGTCCTTCTAAAGCAAACCCCAGAGAGCTGCCTTTCCCCTTCCACCACATGAGGACACAGCGAGAGGGGCCATACAGGAGCCAGGAAACAACTGCCTCCTTGGATCATTTATCTTCTGTATCTGCCAGCACCTTGATCTTGGACTTCTCCACCTCCAAAACTAAGATGTAAATTCCAGCTGTTTATAATCCACCCAGTTTTTTGCATTTTGTTATAACATTTTGTAATGACCAGATGAGGATGCTCACTGTCTAAAATTCCCTTTTCCCTTTTCTCAGGGAACTATTTTTTCCCTTTTTTTCTGCCTAGTTTTTCTAGGGCTCTATAAATCTTCCTCACAATAAAAAATCCTATTTTATTTTCTGCATGGTTCCAGCCATAAATAATCCTGGAGCAGAATACCAGTTGAAAACGACCTCCTTTCCCACAATTGAGACCATTCACTTTAATTATTAAGATCTTTCATGGCAATTTTTTTGAAAGGTAGGATTTTCCTAACCAATCTTGCTTCTAATATTTCACCTAAAAGTAAAAATAGTAATTTCACAAATTTTTTCATATTATGAGGTCTAAATTTTATTTTTAATAACACATTTTAATTGCACTTATTAATGTACATTGCGATATTTCCTAATTTTATAGATATTTAGTCTCAGAGGCAACTGGTGGGATAAGAAAACACAAACGCTAGCCTCATTTCAGTGTTCTAAATTTCAATCACAAATATCAGTCTCCACTCAGAGAATGGAGGCCAGGGAGCAGCATTACAGCGAGCGTAAGGGCTGCAGAATTAACAGAGAAAGAAGTTGCACGTGCATTAAAGTGACTGACTTGATGAACAAGAAAAGACATCCCATGGGTACACTTAGTTCAGCTAAAAAGAAAGGTGAGTCACACATCCTGTAGCTCCATCAGCTAAAAGAAGTTCTAAGATTTCCATTCTTCAAGAATTGGTTGTGCCACATCCGCAGTCTGTTACCCAGATACCATTTTATTGAATGAATGTTGGCAGTGAGGTTGGCAGAGAATGATGGATGGACGGACTGATTTCAATGTAACCAGAGAGAGGAGAAGAATTAAAAGGGAGCTCCGTGGATCCCAGATAGGAGTTCCACCATTAGCAATAATAGACATATTGGATCTTATCTGAGGCTGAATGATGTGATTCCAAAGCTGAGGCTCAGAGCTCAATGAAGCTCGCATGAGGGCTCATGAGATCCAAGAAGCCCTGTGCAGTGATCAAGAAGCCATAACAGAGACACTCGCAGGGGTCCTGTGCTGGGCTCTGGGGCTGCCGCGATGACACTGTGATGAAATTCCATCCCTGTTCCTTCCTTCCATTTGGCACATGGACAAACTGCCCCAGTCTCCTACCAAATAACTGTCTTCCCTTGGACTTTTCTAAGTCCAGACAGTCTTTCCAATATTTCACTGCCTGCACTCCCAGGAGCTTCTCCTTTTCCAACAGCAGATTTGAAGTCCTCCTCCACAGACTTGGATGCTTGCCCTCATCCCCTGGCTTGGCTACTTCTACATCCTCAGTCCTTTGCACCTGGCTTCAGCACCAGCACACCTCAAACTTGACCTTGTGCGCAGCGTGCACTGCATTCCTCTCCCCCTTTTTCCCCCTATGTCCTAGATGTGGCTCCCAAACATCTTTCAGCAAATTCCTCCCTCACATGGGGCGGGGAGAGAATCAATTTTATTTAGTTTTTCATGTGGCTTTCATTGCTCCAACACTTTGTACATGGTGCTGGGGTTTGAACCCACTTTCTCATAAATGCCAGGCAAGTGCTGTAACTGCTGAGCCAGCACTCTGCCCCCCACCCACATGGATTCATAATCAACCAAACCAACCAACCAATTGGCATGACGTTTTGGCTGCCTACTAAGTGCTCAACTCCTCTCTCTCTCTCTCTCTCTCTCTGTGTAGACTAAAATAGGCATACACACAGCAATCAATTAATATTGCTAATTAATTTACAAATAAATAATTAGGATGGGGTTGGGTTAAATAGTCTTTGAAGGCCCAATAGAGGCATTCTGCCTTGATATGATGTGGACCGTGGAGTCACTATAGGTTACCAAACACACCGAAATGACAAAGAACAGAGTACTTTCTTGTCAGGCGGCAAGGAGACTCTGGATACCACTGGTACAGAGTAGAAATGAAGCAGTGATGAATCTTGGGTCTAAAAGACAGATGGAGTGTAAAAACAAGGGACCTTTGTGCTTAATTTAACATGGGAAACAGGAAAGGGAGGCCAATCTCATGGACTTCCCTGGCTCAAGCCCCTAATCCTCTGCTGTGGTCCTGACTTTTCTTCTATCCAGTGAATGTCACCAGCCATAAAACCAGCAGTCTGCAAACTGGACAAATGTGTTATTGTTTCCACCTCTCAACATTTGCTCTGCCTCCTGTCTTTTGGTGATGTTGCTATTAACCCGCTTGCCCATGTCAATCCCAGAACATTCTGAATCTCCTCTGCAGCAGAGGAGATTCCACAAACACAGAAAGCAAGCTGGGGAGGGGTGCAGAAAAGTGGGCAAGGGTGGGACCAAGAAGGAGAAGCAGTGGGAGGGGAGGCGGTCAATAAAGGATGCAGAGCCTTCTCTAGCTTACCCAGTGGGGGTGCAGCAGAGCCCCAGGAAAGCTTCCCCCTGGAGTGCCACACGCTGAGGGCAGCCAGTTGGGGAGTGACAGAGGAGAAAACACCACCCACTCTGAGAAGCCTGGATCTTCTTGCTTGCAGGCTTTTGCCCCTGTCCAGGAAGACCTCCCCACACATTTATGCTTCATTTAATCCCTCAGGACCCAGCTTGGGGCTTCTTCTGGGGAGCACTCACAGCTCCCCTTTCTCCTCACTGTTTAGGCCAGACACGCCTGAGCCATCCTATAGGACTCACTGGACTTTTCTCTGCCAGGGCATATCCTTCATTATATTGCAATGATCTGTTTTCTTCTCTGATCTTAGGACCATGGATAAACTTCATGGTGCCCAAATTCTGTGTCTGAAATAGCCCAGTGCCTGGCAAGGAGATGGTGCTCAAGAGATGAATGAATGAATGAACGAATGAGGGGGACAGGAGTAAATGGAATGTCGACTCTTCATTGAAAACCTTGGATGAAATGAGAAAAGGAAGATATAACACAGCAGACGGGACAGGCTGTGTGGAAGGAGGAACCTGAGCCTATTCAAATGTTAAAGTGAGGGAGGAGACATCCAGGAACTGAAGATATAAAAGGAGGGGGTCATGACTGGCTTGGGGTCTCCTCTGGGCACAGAGGCATAGGAGCAAGCTTGGAGTAGGAGAGAGGGACCTTCCCTTCCCAGACAGGAAGAGAAGGATGGAGGAGGCAAGGTTGGGTGATATGGAGGAGGAACAGTCTGGAGATAAATGAGCTTATGTCTGATTACCTCATTTTTTCTGAATGAAATAGGAGGAAAGGTCATATGCTAAGCAGCAAATAGAAAAAGTGACATTTCTAACATTTATGGAGTACTTGTTACACACAGGTAAGTTGAAATCGCAGTCCAAAGTAGAAAATGATTATATTTGGATACAGAGTCTTTACAGAGGTAATCAAGTTAGTCATTAGGGTGGGTGTAATCCAATCTTACTGGTGTTCTTGTGAGAAGAGGGAATTAGGATAACAGATACCACAGAGGGAAGACCATGTGAGACGGAGGAGGTGGCCAACTACAAGCACAGAATGGCTCAGAAAAAACCAATCCTGCAGACACCTTGATCTTGGACTTCCAGCCTCCAGAAGTGTAAGAAATTAGGTTCCTGTTGTTCAAGCTCTTCTGCTTAGGGTCCTTTGTCATGGCAGCTGCAGCATAGTAAAACACCAGGCGTGGTATTCAGGGTATTCAATCAGCAGCGCTCAAGGCAGGGCCACCTCCACGGTCAGTGTGTGGTGAAGAAAGTAAAGCCAGAGTTAGTGTAAGGTCTCCAAGGCAATGACCCTGTCATTCTGGCTCTGAGGCCACAATCCTAAATACATGTGATGGAAGTAGTCGACCTTTTTCAGGGTTTATATCCATCTGTGATGGAAGATCACTGTTCTGAAAGGTATCAGTCTCCCTCGCCTCACCCAGCTGCTGAGAGCTAGGGGCAAAGAAGGTGGGCAGGGTTGCAGTGTGGGCCAGGCAGAGGACAGGATCAGAGTGACCAGTGGGCATGCACAAGAAAGGACACGCATGAGTGCGCTGGGGAGTTCCGACTCTGCAAAGGGCTCCGATTTGCGTCGGCCGGAGACCTCACAGCACTGCTGTGTGCAGCGCGTCCGTTCCAGCCTCGGGTGCTGGAAGCGCAGGGCGTTGAGATGCAGGGTTATACAATGGCTCTGGAACTGAAAAGGGCGGGGAGGGGGGTCAAGCAACAGGATTCTTTGTTTGAAGACTTTGAGTTTGAGCATCACACAGATCTGCTTACGTTTATCCTCTTGATTTCTGTATGGCTTTGCCCTAATTCACCAGAAATCACCTTAAGGATTTCCTCCATGGGCTCAATGGGAACTGAGCACACGGTGTCTAATGATCTGTGAGCCAACTTCCCTCAGCTCACCAGGGTCGGGAGCCCTTGCCAAATTACTTGATGTGATTTGGAAACCAGTTGCACCAGCTTCAAACCCTAAGTATACCTTCTCAAGGTGTGTCAAGGGCCACACCCTCTGGCCTCAATTTCTCCAACTGGAGCGGCCCCTGAGGCTTAACACTGGACCACTAAACAACAACACAGAAGAGAGAAAACTCTCCAGGGAACCCTTCTAGCCTCCCACTGCTTGTTACATTGACAATTTCTCTGGAGGTCTCAAGCTGGTGCTAAAGAATGGGACACAGAAAGGCTTTCCAGAGCATGCAGAGGTGAGTCTGGAGGTAGTAGTGATGAGAATGGAGGTGGTCAGCCCTGCAATGACAGCAGAGGCCTGGCTGGGTCAGGAAGGATGGCACAGAGCCCTGGAGCAGGAGAGGATATTACAATGGAGTTGCAAGAGCCCAGATGTGGGCCCTCCATCCCACCCTGGTCTCGCCTCAGCAACCTGCACAGCTTCAGGGACACCTCTGTTCACTTCTGTTGATGAACCCTTAGCTGAAAATGCTTAAAACCATGAATATGAGGCAAATTTATATGAGTGATCATGAGAAATGGTTTCCTATCATAATGGCCCCATTGAAATCAAAATCCCAAGTTGTTCTTTCTTATTTTTCCCAAAACTCCTGGTTGATATTTTCTTTAGCTCAAAGTAAAATGAAAACCTGCCCCCAACGTGCAGAGGGGACCAGCAAGGGCTGAAAAACAACAAGGGTTGATGTGCTCTCTGGCTAGCACAACCTAGCAAAATCTACATATGTAGATTTCCCTTTTTCCCCTATAAATTATAACTGCGTCTATAGAACAGATGGAGGCAGATTAACTGCTTCTCCCCAGTTTGGGCCAAACTGCATTAAATATATTTTTCCTTTTTTGTAACATTTATTTATTTATGTTTTGTATAGATGGGTAACCAAATCCAGCCAATGGGGACCTAAGCAGGTTACTTGGCTTGGCTGCCAGAACACCATTCCTTACATCTCTCTGAGGTTTTAAGTGAAGAGTCACTGGACACTGCCCTCAATAAATCAGTTGACCTGATCAGGCAGACCCAGGTCATTAGCACAGTGTCCTGAAAGGATGAAAAAGCTCAAAGAGACCTAGAGGGTTTAAGCCCTAGCAGAATCTGGATTTTGATTACTTAAGGAATTGCATTGGAAATATTCAAAGAGTTTCCCTTGGGAAACTCACACCCTCTCCAGATGTTAAGAAACAACAAAACTAAGATGCTGTATTTTGTACATATATATACACTCAAATTGTATCCACCGTTCCATATATACATGTTCCTGCGCCCATCACCAAGAAACTGCATGAGGAGCTGTAAGCTTCATAAAAGCCTTTGATTATACTCATCTCAGGCTGTCTGTGCAGATTGGCCATTCTGCATTCCCCTGAACTTCAGCAGTCTTTATGCCATGTTCTTTCCCTGGTAGCGTCAGAAGGGAAGGGTAGATCATCCACTTAGAACCCATCCCAAGGAAAGAGGCAACTGATGCATGAGTTCAGGGACTTCTTTCTGATGAACTATATCTTCAATGAATGAGTTTTGCAAGCACTTTGGAGTATGTTGTTCTAAGTTACCCCAATATTAGGAATTTGCTGACTAATGTATAGAAATGCGTGTATTCAATACTGGTCACCACCACGTGTGTTCTGATAGGCACGTCTATTTGATTTCCCAGGAGATCTTGAATAAGCAGAGTGAGAAGACCTCTATGGGGTCAGGCCATAGCCTAAGGCGGGTATAGGCAAAGGCAAGGAGAAGGAGTCAGGGAGCAGTGATTGGGTCCAGAAAATTCCAGGCCACCAACACTGGCCTGCTCTTCAGTAACTAACAGAGTAATAATTAGCTCATGAATACAGTTCCGTGCTCAAGAACTAACTCTATCCCCAAATGGCATCCAAAGGTATAAAAATGACAGAAAATTGTTCCTCTTTCCCTTGAGGAAAATCAGGATGGGAAGAAAGGGCTCATAAGCAATGCAATACCAGATAACAGGACTAACTAACTCTCCTCTGTTCAAATGCCGACCCCATTCACAGATGGGATAGCTAATATGAAACAGAAGGGCATTGTCCCTGAAGGAAATCAGAAAGCTTATTGTGAATGATTCATTATAAATTGGTGTCAATTTCAAATGTGTCACTGTATTGACATTATATTAATAATGCATGAACAAAAAACACTCGCCCATTGAAGAATTGATTTTCTGCCTTGTGCAGCTCAGTGTTCCCTTTTCACTCAATAAGTCTACACGCACTACTTTTATAATGTGATTTGCATTGTTAACCCTCAAAACAAGATTATAATTCATGGAGCAAAATCTCAAAGGTGATACATAGCAGAATAATTTGCCATTTTAAAAATGAAATAGAATTTTTAAACTTGAAAAGAACTATCATGTAATATCACATTTCTCCACCTGGTGGCACTAAAGCTCTGTGAAAGTCAAAGAAGCTCGGCCCAGAAGTTGTTATATTTCCATATTTGCATGTTTCAAATTCCCCATCACATGCAAAAAATATTACAAAATGACAATGGCACAAATTACCAGAATAAAGGAAATATTTTTCTAAGAAGACTTTAAACTCAGGTTAACTCCCAAACATCATTTAAAATAACTAGCTCGAATAAGAGCCAACGTTTACTGAGTACAAGCCACAGTGCCAAATGCATTACATAGATTGTCTTTGTCTTCTCCAATCTGTAAACCAATATCTTTCTTGAATGCAAGTTACACGTTTGGTTTTTAAATGAAGAATTTGAGCCCTCCAGAGTATAGCAACTTGCCAAACTGTCCCCTGCACACAACCTCACATATGGGTCTTGGCTGATCAATGAAGTCACAAAGACAAGCAACAGGAGAGCCAGGTCTCAGGTCTACACAGCTATCATGCTTCCCCATGAGAAGGTCTGAGAAGCCTGAGCGCTGCGAAGTGCCAAGTGGCTGTTCAACAATGCTTTTTACTTACTTATATATTTTTTTTGGAGAGAGAGAGAGAGAGAGGGAATTAATTTTAGTTTTTCATGCGGTTTTTGTTGCTCCCACACTTTGTTGTGTATGCGATGCTGGGGTTTGAACCTGGGTCCTCACACATGCCAGGCAAGCGCTGTAACCACTGAGCCACTGCTCCAGCCCCTGTTCAACAACTCTTACAGTTCAGAAACACAGCCCTGATCCAGGAGACCTGCTGAAGGACTAATCACGGAGGGATGTCAGCTCATCCCTGCAGGGGCTCAGCACTAAGACAATCGAAGAGAATATGAGAGCAGGGTGAGAGGCAGAGAGCAGGTCAGCAGCCGCTGCTGTGGCTCAGCAAAGGCATCACTGCCAACCCAGAGTGCCCCCGTCCCCAGAGCTGTCTTTGCCTTTAGATCCTCAGAGGCCAACAATTCTCACTGCTTTCCACTCCCAGTGCCAAAATACTGACTCACAGCATTTTCAGCCAAGAGGGAGTGAAGTGGATGCTTCTTTCTTTTAAAAAGATGCTGAGCTGGCTCCTTGGTCTAGTGGTGATGATTCACGGGGAACCAGTCCTGGTGGCAGGCGGCCAGTGGTGGTCATTTTCCTCATTCAAGTCTTCACAGCTGGAGAGCAGTGGGCTTTCACAACGGGTTACCCTGCAGCCCAGGCTGAGAGTGATCTTTGTCTTCCCAGAGGCGACCACATGCAGGAGGCCTGGTCCCTCTTCCAGAGGACATGAAAGACTCTCTGAGCAACTCTGGCATGAGGTCAGCTGGGTCTGAGCACACTAGTCCTTTTCTAACTCTGGGTAAAGCACGAGTTTTTCAAGTTTGCTGTTGGAAGTATTATGGAATATCATAATTTGGGACCAATAAAGTGCCTTTGTATGTGTATGTGTGAGAGTTTATATATTAACACTTTTTAAAAAATTATTTTATTTTATGTATTTACTTTTTTAAAGGGAGGGGGAGAGAGAGAGAGAGAGAGAGAGAATCAATTTTATTTAGTTTTTCACGTGGCTTTCATTGCTCTGACACTTTGTTGTGTACATGGTGCTGGGGTTTGAAACCGAGTCCTTGCATATGCTGGGTAAGCACAGTAACTGCCGATCTCCAGCCCCTATATTTATACTTTTAAATATTTTTATGCACATAACATTAAAATCTACATTGTGGCCACTTTCAAGTGTTCTGTTCAGTGGCATTAAGTATATTTACATTGTGGGCAACTATTACCACCGTCCATCTCCAGAGCTCTTTTCAACTTGTAAAACTCAAATTCTGTACCCTTTAAACACTAGCTCCTCCATCCTCTGCTCCCCCGGGCCCCGGCACCCCAGCCCCTGTCTCTGATTTTGAATACTTGAGGTACCCCATATAAGTAGAATCACATGGCATTTTTCTTTTTGTGAATGGCTTACTTTACTTAGGCATAACACATCCTCAAGATTTATCCTTGTGGCATCTGAGAGGACTTCCCTCCTTTTATTTTAAAACAAACTTTATTTTTAGAGGGATTTTAGATTCACAGCAAATTTAAACAGAAGGTGCTGAATCCCCCAACCCCACACATGTATAGACTCCCTTCATTCACACCGTCTCGAGGAGTGCTGTGCTATGATTGTCACAACTGATGAACCTGCACTGATACATCATGATCAGTTGGGGTCCATGGCTTATGTTGGGGTTCACTCATCCTGCAGAGTGAACACACAACTTCAAGTGTGCAAAAAAAAATCACTCACCACTGAGCTAAGCTTCCAAACCATGTATTTATTTATTTGTTTTCTAAATTTTGAGATGGTCTTTCTAAGTTGCCCAGGTTGGCCTTAAATTTGTCATCCTCCTACCTTCAGCCTCCTGAGGCTGGGATTGCAGGTGTTCACCCTCCATTATAATCATACCATACAGAGTAGTATCACCACTTTCAGATTTTCTGTGGTCCTTTTTTAAAGCTGAATAATATTCCATTGCATGTCTACACCATGTTTTGTGTACCCATTCTTCTGCCAATGGGAGCTTGGGTTGCTTCCACCTTTCAGCTACTGCAAATAATGCTAATTGGAACATGGATATACAGACATCTCTTAACATTTAAGGTTCTGCCATACTACCTGGAAGGTTTCTGGATCAGAATGGAGGGTTAGAGTGGGATAATAGTCCCCTGTGGGATTTTTCTTTCTTCTTTCTTTCTCTCTCTTTCTCTTTTTAAAGAAACACAGAGAGAGGGAGTGTGGGGGAGAGAGGGAGAGAGAGAGAAAGAGAAGGAATTAATTTTATTTATCTTTTCATCTGGGTTTCATTTTTCCAACACTGAGTTGTGTCTGTGGTACTTGGATTTGAACCTGGGTCCTTGTGCATGCCAGGCAAGCGCTCTACCACTGAGCCACCACTTCAGCCCCATGGTCAGCACTTTACAAACAGGAAAGAAGGAACCAGACCACCTATTTGAGGGCAACTAATTTAAGTGAATTCTAATAGTGAAATAAAAATTCATAATTCCACTAATTCTAAAAAATGTGCCTACCATGAGAGAACATTAACACAAAGCAAAACACACATTACTAAAACAAATCAACACAAGAAAATGCTCTACTGTTGGCCTTCTGATTTGGAATACAATTTTGCAAAAATCTAAAAATGACTGTCAGGTCACACCCTTGATTCTGAAGTATTTGGTTTCAAAGTCCATTCATCAGGGTAGATTGCTTTGTCAACTGCTTTATCTATCTAAATTTTTCTGTAGGGCCCAGAACTCCCTTAAAAAGTCATAGGATGCACAGAAAGATCTGTCCCCAAGAGCCTTTTCTCCTAACATTGCTTGTAACAGTTCATCTCTGGAGAGAATAACTTCTCCAAGGAGCCAAGCATAGCCAAACTCACACTGAGTTGGGTCTCCGCCTGAGTCCTTCCATTAGCAATGAATGAGGGCAGTTAGAGTCAGTGGAGACTGTGGCCTGAGTCCTTCCATCAGGAGGTAAAGGATCGGCATTAAAAATAAAAAAGGGAATAGTGAATATAAGGGAGAAAAGGAAGATCTGGACATCTGGGTTTGACTTTGCTCCACTATGGGCAAACTGTTCAGCGTTTTTGAGTTTGTAAAATAGACCGATACTGATCACCACTAGTAATGTGGACTACCTATGAAAACTGCTGGAACACAGTCAGGGGTCAATAAATGCTCATGTGGGAACCAGAGAACCACTGATTTTACAATTAGAGACTAGCGCAATAACCCCAATACCTTTCTCTGGTTGCTGCCCTGTAGGGTAGGTGTTGTCTTTGAGCTGGGGATATGGCCACAGTCACAAAGTAAATCTGAGCATCCTTTCATGGTCTCTGGAAAGGAGTTATACAATACACAAGCCATCACTTGCCTCCTGTCATCTCCCAGGTCAAATGACATGGTCCTGAGACAACTGCTCAGGCTCTCCACCTTGGAGTGAAGCCTGAGAAGAGCACCGAGGAGGACAGGTAACGGCTTCACGTAGCCTGAAAATCCTGCAGGGCGTCAGAAAGCAGTTCATCTCCTCTGCTTTGACCATGCCAGTTGGGCTGGAGGCTGCAGTCTGTCAACCTTGGAATTCCAGTAAAATTGTCACCCAAGCTCTTCTCCTTGCTAAATTTGCTTTCTCTGTTTGCTCTCTTTATGTGAGATAATTCTGCTGCCATAAACCTTTCAAAGGAAAATGGTGGAGATGCTCTGTAGAGAAGAGGAATTCTCCAGCGTTGTTTGCCCTTTTCCTTTGTCCATCTGTATTTCCTTCTTCAATTTTCCAGAACGCCAGATATCACCTCCCTTCACTCTCCCCTGGGCTTTTCAACAGGTTAACGTGCCGCACCCCCTCCCATCTCTGCATTCCCTGCTCCCTTGACTTCTGCAATCCTGCCACCCAGTCCTGCCCCCCAACATGCACGCACACACACACTGAGGGCCTCCAATGGTGGTGCCCTGGTCTCAGAAGCACCACAATCAGGTCTCTGCAGTGCCTCCTGTCACCATGGAAACAAGCATTTGCAGGCACTACAGACAGACACAGCCATTACTGTAGCTGGTGCCTGTCAATCCACATGTGAGCACGCTTAAAATAGAAGTTCTGTGAATAAAAACAGCAATTAGGGAAAGCTGGAAAGCTTTCTGAACACGGATGCAGCCAGCCCTGCTGCCAGCTGACTTCCCTTTCACATCCTCTTCCTCCACCTTGCTTCCTCCTAGAGGTGTGGAAAGCCAGTGAGTTGCTCCCCAGAAACTGGGCCTCCTGCGAAGCGGATTAGCCAGCCTCAGGGATTCACAGGTTATAAGGATCAACAATAGCAGGTGTGGCTCTAGCAGGCCCTTTAGAAAATCTGACACTGATCCTTGTTCTTTGTGTAGGGGGACAAAGTATTTAAAATTTGAAGCAGGAGAAGAGTATTTAGGAAATAATAGATGAAGCTCAGACATAAATACCAGGAAACTAGATGAGGCCAGGAGTGAAGCAGACTGCAGACTGTTTATTTTGCAATTAGCAAAGACAAAGTGAGGAAAAGGTAACTGACAACTCTCCAGGCACCAGTTGGTGCTAACCTGATGTCATCTCCTTTTCTGATGTCACTGAAAGGTGTCCTCGGCCCTGGGAGCTGAGGAATGTGGCAGCCTGAGACTCCAGGAGGGACCAACTGCATTGGGCCCTTGAGTCCATGCTTCCTTTTCCAGGCTCTCCCTACTTTCCTTTCCAGAATGGTCCTCCTCTCTGGCCAGGGGCTAATGCCAGCTAGCAGAACATTAAGATTTCAGTGTATTATTGATACTTGTCCTCCAAGGGAAAGGTTTTCCAGTGGAAGAAATAAATATCTTACCAGGCAGAAGGCCACATCCTGAGCACAGCAGTATCACTATTCCCAGATTTTAAAGAGAAGTGAAAATACCAAACAATCATCATCATAGAGTTGGAGATGTGAAGAGTTCCTGAGATCTGACCTCACTCAGCAGATGGAGGAAGTCCCATTATGCCTGCTTTGCAAAGAGACAGGGGAGGGCCAGGAGGCTGAAGGTTTGGTCTTTCACCCACCCTAGTAAATGAAGGCCTAGCAGCCTGACCCTTGCATCCTTGCGTATGCATCTTCTCAGGGTGTGTTTGGCTTTTAGAGGTATACCTTGGCTTGCACACACACTGTTAATCAGATCTGAATAGTCAGTTATAGAAAAATCAAAATGTGTACTAAGGATTGTAGAACTAATCACCGGCTTCTAGAAATGTTTTCTTATGCTGATTGCTGGCAGTTTTCTGCATTTCTGAGTTAATGTCCCTGAGCATGTAGTTGTGGGTTGGAGAGATGCAAACCCTGACAGGATCCTTACATCGTCACAGCAGATCCAAGATCTTTCCCTAAGTGCAGGCTGCAGAGCGCCACCTGGGCTCTTCAGTCTGCAATCTAGCAGAGAAAGGAATTTGTGATGGGTGCCTAGTGAAGGACTGGGTTCCTGGAGGGTAGATCAGGCCCTATAGGGCAAAGAGGAAAGACAGAAGGAAGGCAAGTTTTGTCACCTCAAGGAAGCTTGACAATAGTGTGAAGGCTTTTCTGTTAAGACTGAGTAGATTTAATGTTCTTGTAAAACCTCCATTTTCCGTTTTAAAGAAAAATATTGAAATGACTTTCTTCTCTGTGCTCTCATTAACCCAGCAGAAAAAGGGCTGGGAATGTGCTTAGATAGAGCTGGGAACAGGCTCAGAATTAAATATTGAGGTTGACTTCACAAAGGCCATGACACACACGCAGATGACCAACCAATAGCCTGTCACACAACCACAGAAGACACAAATCCTCACTGTACCCCCAGGCAGCTTGGCCAAGGCCCCTAGAAGGACTGGGAGGGCCGCCAAGAGACTAAAGCCAACCTGCTGAGCAGATGGCCAATGTTTTGGCAGCCACCATTGCTTCCTCTGCCTGGGGAATTCCTGCAAAACCTGTTGGGTCCAGCTGCTTCCAGCTGCAAACTGAGGATCTATCTCTTGTCCCCTTTTCAGGGAAGGGGTGATTAATGCAGATGGTGCTTGTAAAGAAAAATCTCCCCCCCTCCCTTTTTTTAACTCAGAAGGGAGGGGCTTGTTGCTGGGCTTCTCTTTTCATATATATTGCCTCATCTCATCTAAAAATGATCCGGAGGGGTTCCACTGTCCAGTCTTTTCACAGATGAAATGGAAAGAGGATGAGAGAAGGCACTGAACCCCTTGAGTAACAGGGCCATCTGTGGGGAGACTAAGAAGAAGTCTGTCTTGTCTGTTTCCTGATGCTGGGACAGAACACCCGAGGCTGGCTAATTACCAACAGTAGAAGTTTATTTAGCTCATGGTCCTGGAGACTGAGAAGTCGGAGAGTATAGCACCAGCACCTGTAAGGGCCCTCTTACTGTGTGGTCCCATGGCACTAGGCAGAAGGACAGGAGAGAATGCAAAGGAGTCTGAGAGAGCAGGAGGGGCCGGTTTTAAAACCAGCTCACTCTTGAGTTAACTAACCTACTTCCATGATAACAACATTAATCTATTCATGAGGGCAGGGCCCCCAACCCAATCACTTCTTAAAGGTCCCATCTCCCATATCATCAGAGTGGCAATTCAATTTCAACCGAGTTTTGGAGGGGATGTTCAAACTGTGGCAAAGTCCAGGTCTATAAGACTGGTTTCTTTCCCCCCAGATCTTTGGTGACTCAATAGTATATACACAGGCTTCACAGGCCAGAAGCTTACAGTGTGAGGAGCTAATTTTATAACTTATTGTTGAAATCTGAACATTTCCAGAACTTTTATTGACAGGTCTCCTCACTGTTTGTTCACATGTATTCCACAGGGCAAGGAGCACCCCATCCTCAGGGGTCCCCAGTCTCAGCCCAGACTTCTGCATGCTGTGCTGCTGATGACAGCTTGGGTCACCTGCTGAACCTACTCTTTCAGGCCACCTGGGCCCCACTTTCAGATGTTCCCTATCCCTTTTTTATCACTTCTATCTCCAGCTCACTCCCGAGGGCTACAGTAGCCAGTTCCCATGTTTCCTCCCTCTACCTCTGAATGACTAGAGTGCCCCTGTGCAGCCCCCAACCCACCTACTGGCGGGAGAGCAGCATGCTGACATCAGCGCCCGCAGAGGGGACCAAAAGCCCAGGCTGTTGGTCATGCTGTGTCGCTAACACTCGCGTGAGCCTGGTGTTTTGTACCAGTGCTGTGCAGCCGGCTGTTCTCCGCTTTCTTAATGCCAACTCTCCCCTCTGTGTCCCCACAGAGGGGACACAGATGGATGTTTTTAACATCCCAAAAAATTGCCCAACAGACCCCCCCCCCCGCATACAGATGGTGTTCCCGGTACTCATTCTGTCTGGATCTGTGCTCAGGACGTCTATTTCCAACAGCTGACTTGAAGTTACGGAAACTGGTTGGTTACTCATGACCGTCTCCTGAAATACTAGCATGTCTGGATAAACCACAGTTTCCATGGCAATGACCAAGGAACGTTACCCATGTTGCAATGAGCTTCTGATTTTATCTTGAACCATTAGCTTCCACCCACAGCTCATTCATTATTCATTTGCGGTAGAGAAATGGCAGCAACCCAGAACATTTCAGGAGACCTGAATCTGTGCAGCCACCCAGAACAACTCTCAGGGCATCATCAGCGCATGTCACGAGGGAGGTCACCTCCAGGATTAAACACCCACCAGATATCACACGCTGGTGCTTTCTCTCCCCTGCAGGCATATCCTCCGCAATGTGAATATAAATTCTCCACAAATGAAAAAGTAAGAACTTTACAAATTCCCCCATGACTGAGAGGATAGGAGACACAGTACCTGTTATACATTCCCTCCCTCCCATGCCTATTGCATCCTGTTCTTTTGTGACTGCTTCCTCCCTTGTCTTGCATGCGTGCCTGAAGACCTTGCAAATTTAACTTTTGCAAAAGAAACATACTTCAAAA
Organism: Aplodontia rufa; assembly: GCA_004027875.1. Classification (NCBI taxonomy): domain Eukaryota; kingdom Metazoa; phylum Chordata; class Mammalia; order Rodentia; family Aplodontiidae; genus Aplodontia; species Aplodontia rufa. Next base: position 7,229 of record PVKS010000869.1, on the reverse strand, counting down.
TTTCTGAACATTATTTTACAGTTATTTTTTCATATTTTTCACCTTTGAAGAAAATAATCTTTAATCTTACAAAAACTGATATGTGATAAACTAAGAGTGACTATTCCTGGGGTTGGCAGTCTTAATTACATTTACTGCACATGCCATAAAAATATGAAAATTATATCCAAAGGCAGCATGTTTATGGGGGCTGTAATAATCCCAGAAAACATTTGTGATTCTAAGTTCTAGTTTCAATAATGCTTTCCTTTTTAGAACATTTATTAATTCTTGAAATGTCCCTGAGGATATACTGTTTGAATATCAGCGTACAATCTGTACTAACATTAAATGCCAGAATACATATTAAAGAGGACCATATTTGTGTGTATGTAAATAGTGTTTTAACACTACATTAATGGCATCTATCTATAGCCTATATCTCAAACCCTAGAGACCCACAGCCGCCACTGCAAACTTTGAAGCAGTCCTTTCACATCCTGCCCTCAAAAGAGCTAAAGGCCCTGTGGCTTTTCAAAGCAGCCCAAGAGTTTCCACAGCTCAGCAGCTTTGCCAACAAATCACAGCCAGGGATCATTTCTGTGTAGTAAGGAAGTTTAAATTTAAGAAACACATTTTAAAATTCAATTGTCCTTTATTATCTGCAGGGGATTGGTTTCAGGACCTGTCTCCAGATTCACAGTCCACAGATGCTCAAGTCCATTATATAAAATGATGTAATACAGGCATGAAACCTACACACGTCCTCCTGTGTACTTTGAACCTTCTCTAGATTACTCATTATACCTAACACAATGTGAGTACCATGTATGTTGTTGTTCTACTGTATTGCCAAGGGAATAACAGCAAGGAAAAGGTCTGTATGTGTTCCATACAGACTTGATTATTTTCTTATATATTTGATCCCACAAATATATTATTTGTGGTTATTTGAATCCACAGACATGGAACCCAAAACCTTACTAAAAGAAACCAGGAAGAATTTGGCAGGAGGTTGGCAAGGGAATGGGCTACTTTTCCTATTGAGAAATGATGGCACACATCTGTAATCCCAGCAGCTCAGGAGACTGAAACAGGAAGATCGCAAGTTCAAAGCCAGTCTCAGCAACTTAGCAAGACCCTGTCTCAAAATAAAATATAAAAAGGACTGGGGATGCAGCTCAGTGGTTAAGCACCCCTGGGTTAAATGTCTGGTACCAAAGGAGGTGGGGGGAAAGAAAGCACCTTTCATTCTTTGCTAAGGTGAGAGAGTTGTCAGCATCCTGAAACGTTTCCCTCTGTGCTTGTCAGGTCTCAAACATCCTCTCTCACAGAGGGGCACCCTTGTGTAGAGCACCAACATCAACAGCTCCTTGGTCATCGCTCACTGCTAGGCTCTCCAGGTCCCTCTCTCCATCTTCTGCTACAAGGTTTGTGGCTTTCATCTCCACTCTAGGCTGTTCCTGGTCAATCCCAACCATGGGTTTTCACCCTTCTCTGAACTTGTTTCACACCCAGTGTAATGGAAACCTTTTCTCCACTTAGTTCATAGATTCAGTGTGTGATGCCTTCAGCCTGGTTTGGAAATCTCTAAATTCTACACAGCACCTATGGAAAGCTGTCTACACTCAGGGAACACTCTTGATTAAGCCAGGGCAGATGGTTTCCTAGCTTGATTTGAACTCCAAATGAGATTTCACATGCTGTTGTGTTCTCTTAGTTTTTTAAGCATATATTCAAAACTGAGAAATATTTTTAGGGAGGTATTTCTGAATATGTGCACCAAGTTATTTAGACTAACAGATTCTCTCATGTATAATGTCTCTGAAGAAGGCCTGAAGACTACAAAACTGACTGAGGACAATGATAGGTGGTGACTGCCTCCATCCTTCTGGAGACCAGGTTCATGTTGGGGTGACAAGACTTCCACTCTTCTTGGTGATTGGGGTTCAGAACATGCTGCCCCCAACTATGGCACCTTGCCACTTGAGAAACAGCAGAGATTCAAAGATCACCTTCATCCTCCACCCGCTGACTCTTTTATCCCTTTTAACCCTTGAAACAGGTCACAAAATGTAGAAATGTAGGAAGGGTTATGGGAACTTACCTTGAAGCAGGTCATAAGGCCTTCATGGAAGAGTTGCCTTCCTACACCCAAAAGAAAGGAGTGGAAGACACAGAGATGCTAAGAAGAATCTGAGCAAGCAGGTCTTGTTAAATTCCAAGTTTACTCCCATGGGACCATGCTCTGTCCAATCACATTTCACCATGATTCTCTACTCTTCAACAAACCTAGGTTAGCAATACAGAAGGATAACCATTTCTTTGAGTCTTCATTTCCTAATGGGGGCTCCCATGTCATGTAAAACTTGGTTTATATGTTTTCATCTGTCCTTTGTTTCGGAGACCTCAGCCATGAACTTAGGATGGGTGAGGAAATGATAGTTTTCTTTCTCTATATTGGCAAATGCAGGTCTAGTTCAAGATCATTTTATGAGCTTGAAAGCTGCCTGCCCTGTTCTAACCTCATGCAATAAGCAACTCCTCTCTTTGGAAGCTCTGAAACATGGCATTGATAGAGCTTTTTGGAAATGCCTGGAAAGTGTCACATACATCACCTAAAATGTCAAATAGAAATCTAAATGACATTTTTAATTATGAAAATCATGTTTAATGATTATACTGGCCTGAATATATTTTGGCTTAATTGCCTCTCCAAGGAGTCCCTATGCAATCTTTAGCAAATGACCAAATCCTTTCTGATCTACAACCAAATCACAGATAATAACTTGGTCCCCATTCTAATACCAGTTCATACTTCTTCCTCCTGAAAACATTGATTGCTAATCACCTGACAGCCAATATTCGATTCTGCTGCTCTGAAACTCAAGAGTAGTCTGAAACACTTTGACCTGGGAAACACGCAAGGCTTTGCCTTAGCATCCAAACCCTGACAGAGAAGACAAATTCTGGACCACACACCCAGGCTCAGTTTCCAAAACAGAGAATTACAGTGAGGCATGTTGGAAATACCAGGAAGTACGTGCTGTTCCTTTTCTGACTTCTTTTAAGAGAAAGTGCTTTTTGAAGTTTGGGGATTAAAAGAGGAGTGAAAGATGAAATCAGAAGGGCATATATTTTTGTGCAGTTCTATCTTTGCTCTGGAAATGACAACCTGGCATCTCATTGATCTCTCAAACTTAAACCAAGATCATTGACCTCTGTACAAACTAAGTTTTCTTACTGTCTTCCCTTCTCTTGTCAATGATACCACAGCCGTCCCAGTCTCAAAAGCTTTGCCTTATTCTTGATCAAAGTAATCAGATGTCTAGGTAGTTTCAATGTAGGCCTGTTTTTCTGGCATCCTGACTGGGTTGCATTTGTCCTGGGAAAAGTCCTAGGTTGGTCCATAATTTATATGATCACTCTTTTTCCTTCTTACCCTCAAAATCCTGTTGATGTTTCCTTTGGCTACCTGGCCATTCATTCTTTCATTTCAATTATCCTTCTTATGAACTGAACTGATTTAATACTCCCTATCTGTGACAGCCAAATATCCAATCAGTTACACATATGAAGCTACTCCTTGTCTTTGTATTATTGAAAGGATAAAGTCAAAATCAGGGCACTCAAGATCTCCCATACCCTTGTCTCTAGTCACTCCCTTATGTGACATGTGGGTTCAGCAAACTTGTGCTCAGCTTCCTGTGCAACAGCACAGGCATGTGCTGTTGAGATGCTAGAACCACTGTGCTCTCTGATCTCTCACCTATTCTCCTTTCAAGGCCTGGCTCCCTCCCTCAAGTCTTCTCTGCCATCCCTGCCCTCATTCCCCTCCTGTGGCACGTATCCTCAAAACCACACAGTACTTCTATAGCCCACCATGCATCTTTCTTTATCTCATTTATGCCTCTGTTCTGTCTCCAAATAGACCTTAAGTTTACTAAGAGCAGTGATCTTTTCTTATATAGTTACCCTCTGTATTGGTGGGTTCTGCATCTATGGATTCAACCAACTACAGGTTGAAGATATTTAGGGAAAAGAATTGAATCTATACTGGACACATAAAGACAGTAATTTCTTGTTATTATAAGTCAATTATTATTATCACTTCTTAAATAATATTTTTATAACAATTATATAATATTCACATTGGGGTATCATAAGTAATCTATAGATGATCTAAAACATGAGCGGATATGTATAAATTCTATACAAATAGTATGCCATTTTATACTGGAGACTTGTGAGCAGCTTTTGATAGCCGTGGGGTTTCTGGAACCAATCTTCATGGATACCAAAGAATGACTGTAATTCTCTTCCTTTCCAACAGTCTCAAGTCTGCCCACAGCAGGCAGGAAGAAACAAGAGAAAGAGGGGAAAAAACAGGACCTAGCATGATTTGTCTTAGGTATACCACTTATTAACTGAAACCTTGAGAAGGTTCAGTCTCTCATCCTCAAGTTCCCCATTGACACAATAGGAGATGATGATGGTACCCACCTTGCCTTCATTATCTAGTGCTTCTGAGGATCATGTAAATGAGATATAAAGGGAGTATGTTACAAATTTCACAGACCCATATACATGCAGAGTGCATCAGTGTTTTTTCAGATGGTAATAAGAAGGCTATCCAGCCACAATGTAATCAGAACTGCATGTCACTGGGTGCATCAGAGACAAATCAGAACCAGGGACCACTGTACCCTGGGCAGTTATCACAGCGCTTGAATTCAATTGCTTTCTCTGAATACTCAAGAAAAAGGAGTTGGGATACATGTCAGCCTCAAGGCTCCATATTTAAACTCCCCCTTTCACTGTGGAAGTCTTTAAGACCTGACTGCAGAACATGAAAGGCAGAAAGAATGAGGGAAAGAGACCAGTTAATAATGCCTCTAGTCCTTCCAGCATCTCAGAACACTTTCAAGTCCTTTTTTCTCATCTGTGAAATATTCATTGGAGGTGCCGGACCCAGTACTATCAGCCCTTTGAAAAGAAGAAAGAAGGGAAATCTCATGCAGCCTCAAAAAAAAAAAAATCAAAGTCACTTAGTGGGGGTAGGTTGAAGGCATGGTAATTTTGGAGTCTGTCAATTTTACAATTTCAGCTCCAGACTTGACTGAGGTATTCCAGCTTGGCAACTCTTCTGGAACTTTCCATAGAATAGAAATCTGTGCATTGATGGATGTTTGTCCTAGAAGTCAAGAAAATTAGATAAAGTGCAAGCAAGAAGGCAGGAAAGTGGTTCTCCTGGAACTGCTTTTATTGCTAGAAACTTCCCCACATTGCAGAACAGTCAATCAAATTACAGACCACAAGAAAAATCCTCAAAGAATAATGGCCAGTGGACCTCAAACCACATATTCATAACTAATAAAACTTCCTGCATCACTCACAAGGGTACAGACTCTAAGCTAATACAAGATGCCAATTTTTAAGACAGTTTGACCCTGTAATTGTACTAAAAATAAAAGAAGTCAGCCAACTGGTGAAGCTGCCTGTTCCTTTAGAAACGATATTTCATATTCTTTCAAGCTTCATTATCAATGACCGGCTTGGATGAATGGGAGGAGAAACCTAGCAGTTTTGCCCAAGATGAGGCTTGACAAATGTGACGTGATTTTGGCAGAGCTCGGGCTCCGATTCAGTCTTCAAATGTCTGGCATGGTCTGTGAACTTCTGAACTTGACCTGCAGCTATTATGAGCTTTAAATTTTCAAGCAATTGCATCATTAAGCAACCAGCATGTGATGGCACTACTATCCCATCCACCGCCCAAAGACCACAATGCATTTAAAGGCAATTGACATAAATCAACCATAAAAGGCACAGGAGCTGGCAAAAAGAAATAACCCATCATTAGGAGCCACTCAAAAGTATGCAGGTTGTAACTGTAGCATATTTTTTTTTAAACACAGATATGCCATGAGGAGTGATTTGAAAATTTTCACCAAATAGCATCTTCTTTGAACAATTATTGTCAAAGTATTTTCAAAGGTAGCTGTATAGTGGCGGGGGTTTTGCTTTTCTTTTTTAAATCTTTGCTACAACAAAATACGCAAAGCTTCTATCTTCAATTATAACTGCAAGGGTTTTCTTTTTTGCATTGAATTGCCGGTATTCCCTCATTTTCCACTTTCAAACTGGAAAGATACCACAGAAATGCTTGTGTGTCTACAAACCTTCAATGGAGGAAATGACCTAATATTTAAGTAAACTAAATTTTATTTTTTTAAACTAACTCTAATAGTAGACATCTTCACTGGTTAATATAGGACAGTGTTTTTAATGGGCCACATCAATGCAGTAAAGGGAATGAAAATGATTCCAGAAAATGAAGGAGACCAATCTTGTAGCTCCGTTAGCAAAACCAGAAAGAATAAGAATGTTTTTTACTTTTAGATAAACGTTCCTTTACCTTTCTTTATTTTTACCGAGGCCAACTCAAATGTTGAGGAACATTCTAGAAGATCTTTAATTTCATCCATAATCATCAGAATATTACTCAGAATGAAAATTTCCGTCTTTCTAAATCATTACACTAAATGCACTTACTTTTCTGCCCAAATCACAGGAGGACAAATAATAGAAGGCGACTGATTGTTTTTATTGACTATGACAGACCTCATGAGAGAATGTAAACTAACCCGGGTCTCTGAGACCATTCATTTTTTTCCTAAATCTGGTATTGTAAATGCAAAGCTAGCAGAGTGTTTTCAAACAAGCAAAGCATTAGAAAAGTTTTATCTAAAAAAAAAAAAAAAAAAAAAGAAAAGTTTTATCTACTATATCCTCTACATAGACTTCTCATACAACAAACACTATTTTCAATCTATTTTAATTTAAAATAAACCATGTATGTGTTAAGTAGGAGAAACAGAACGATCTCTTGGTCTCTCTCTTTTGTCATTTATGTAATTGTTCCAGTACTGCAAATAGGTCCACGAGTAATGACACTCATTTCTATCTGTTATGGTTAATTTCATGTGGCAACTCAGTCATGGTGTTCAGATTTGTAGTCTAACAGTGTTCTGGATGTTTCTGTGAGGGTATACATTGAGGAGATCAGCATTTAAACCAGTGACCTTTGGCTAAAGCAGCTTTCCCTCAATAATCCAGGTGGTCTTCATCTAATCAGTTGAAGACCTAAACAGACCAAATGACTGATCTCCCTGAACAGGAGGGAATTCTGCTAGCAGATACCTTCAGACTTACTGGCTCTTTGCTGCGATCTCCAGCCTGCTGGCCCA